>JAWPHD010026377.1:0-13269 GCA_037043455.1 Cyrtodaria siliqua | reverse complement strand
TTATTTCGCTATCACTTTAACAATGTTAATTAAACTCTATATATCTTAGGTCTGACAGCACAAGTTTCGACAAAATGTATGACTTGCAGTAACATCTCTTCGTTACTAAAATACTACATTTTATTTATTTGTGGCCTAATATTAAGCGTTTTTTACTAACGGCAATTTAGACAATTACATTATGTGAACTTGCCAAGAGGTTTGTAAAAAAAATGGAATGAACTGTCAAAAATTACCTATTAAAGGTTTTAATTTTACAATATGCAGACATTTTAAGTCGAAATTAAGGATTTATTTCATACCCCAGCCAATCCCGTTTCTTGGATAATGGGTTGGATGGGGTATGACAGTTAATACTCGGACCACGTAACGGTAGATTCTGGATTAACACGTAAATATCGCATGAATTTGACTTCCTTCAGTCGACGCTCTTTTAAGCACTCATATTTTGTAGAAAATAACTTTTTTCTAAAGATGAAAGACAGCATTTTTTTCAGAATGAATGTATCAAACAATTAAGTCAGCAAAACAAACTTCAGTCAGGTTTGAATGTCTATTTGGATCAGACAATACCAATTACCAACCAATCAGCGGGCAGGGGAAAAGTGTCAGGGTAAATTCGGAGCTATTACCCAGAATATCTTAATTTTGATTGATTGACAAGGCAACCAAACCAAAACATCCCGCTAAAAAATTAAAATTCAACGTTTGAAGAGTACTTATAAAGGTTAAATCATACAGTTGTACAATGTATTCATAATTTGTTGCATAATCAAAAACAAGTTGTTTATTTTACATTTTCCCCATGTTTCTACATGCAAGAAGGTCGATCAGCACCTTCCGATCCAAACAGCTTTTTCAGAACATACTCAATGTATGGTTTGTGTATGTTTTTTAGATAAAACTAATATAGTTCTTTCAAAACAAGTAGAAAATATAATTCTTATATTAGGGAACTCAATACAGGGCGTATAGCTATAATGTACGCCTATAGAAAACGAATTGGTATAGTATAATATACAATAAACAATAGGCAATATATTCCAAGTTGGTTTATACTGACCGAATGCACCCCTTTTATTAATAGATTTATCAACTATAAAATCGAACAGGAAAAGCAGCATTTAAGGACGACAGTCAACCACAGACACACACAGAAACAAAGAACACATTTCAAGATGAATAAAAGGCCAAATAACACATCACACACACAAAAGCGTTGACAATAGGGCTACCGCCTTGGAACGTTCGGTGGCAAAAAAGGCCGCTGGGGTTTAAACCAGGTTCTAGGGTGCACCAAAACACAGTAAATAACAGTAAATAACGGAAACTTATATAAATATATGTTTGTTGAAGTATTCCAGAAATCAGCAGATTTCTTTCTTTTGAATAATTCTTTTTTCCATTGTTTTGCCAAAAGACACACATTTATCCCTTTATTTATAATTCTAGGACAGGTATCTGTGCACCTTGAATGATACAGAAAACTAGAGATATACTGACATTTCATGATGATAAATAAAATAATGAATAAACATTTAAAATATATGTTCATTTCAGAAAACAGCAGTTATTGTTATTTTTCTAACTTTCTAACCAAAAAATACATTTAGAGATTCACTAGTATTGGGGACCCTTTTTAAAATAAGGCGAAATGTATACAATATCATTATACCTAATATGGCAAAGGAAAATAAATGATACACTATTTTTATTAAACTATTCCAGAAATCAGCGTCTTTAATTATTGTTTTACTCTTTTTTTCCGTTTGTTTTAGAAAAAGACCCATATTCCCATATTTATCCCTTTATTTATTCACTATTTCATGAGGTATAGTTGCACTTAAATGGGTAAATAAAATAATGAATAAGTATTTAAATACATATTGTTATTGAATTATTCCAGAAATCTTACTTGTGTGTTCAACATTTTGACCCAAAAAATTATATTCATGGATTTATGAACCCTTGGGGACCCTTTAAAAACTTGAATACAGAGAAACATATAATATACATTTGAGGAAAGTTTGGTGCTTTTGCCCAGCGTGTTTAGATTGGGTCCAAAATGCTGGGTGCTGGTCCCTAGCTATATTACTATATTACGTTCAATGTATATTTTATACTTTCGAAGCATATATATTCTGTCACCGAACCCCCGTCTTCTCGTATATTGTCTCTTTCAATGTATATTTAATTTGGTCTTTGTTTGTGGTATAGTGTGGCTTTAAGGTGCCATTGCGTTTGGGTGCTGTGATTTCTATAGGACTATGTTCTCTTTTTTGAGCTTTTTCGCTTTGCTGGTAGTTGAATTAATATAATAGAATAATTTGTCACAGCTATAACTTAAGATACACATATCATAATATATTTAGTATTATCCATGCAGTCAATAGTGTTACGGGTGAAACTAACAACTAAGGTAGTGCAAAACAAATAACACACATCTTTAACATAAAACCAATATATTTATTTTAAACAATACGACGAAACATATTAACTTACAGCCAACACAAATGATCCGATATCTCTCTAATCCAAGTACTTCATGGTTTAACTTTAAAATTCAAACATGTGCACAATACTCCAAAATATTCTGTCCACAATAGTCAAAAATAATGGTATTTTTAAATGACTGAGCGCTATAATTTTAAAACCTTTATAATCGGTCACCCACGTTTTTTGAAAATAACACGAATACTAAAAAAAACGGGAAATCACCGATTTTTCAGATTACATTGGTGATAAACTTAATAAAATATTGGTATGTTTTTCGGTGATTTCCAGTTGTTAGTATTCCTGTTTCCTCATTGTCATACCCTTGAGTGATGCAACTTGTTGTTAATGTTCTGGCTCATAGGTATACATTGACAATATCCAGTCACCCGCAAGGAAATGCAGTGTTTATATAATGTATACAGTGTGTACATGTATGTGATCACGTATCCAATCTAACAATGACTGTTTTACGATCGATGCTATCTTAAATTATTTACACATTTACTCATCACTTTCGTCATTTAATTACCCAGGCATTACAATGTTCATAAAATGGACGGTGAACTGTTACGTATATCCGAGTAGCATATTTATACCCGAGTAGCATATTTATACTCTAGTAGCATATTTATACAGGAGTAGCATATGTATACCCGAGTAGCATATTTATACCCGAGTAGCATATGTATAACGGAGTAGCATATTTATACCCGAGTAGCGTATGTATAACGGAGTAGCATATTTATACCCCAGTAGCATATTTACACAGGAGTAGCGTATGTATACCCAAATAGCATATTTATACCCGAGTAGCATATGTATAACAGAGCAGCATATTTATACTCGAGAATCATATTTATAATCGAGTTATAAAATGCTTGTTTAACCTTTAACGATAAACATGATATAAAATATCAGTAGGACTCTATAGGTGCGACTTATGTATATCATACATGTATAAGAATAAATGAAATTAAAGTTGTAGTCATATAAATGATATCTAGTGCATTTCATTATTTTTCAAACGTGTTTAGAATGTTAATACAATAGAATCTCGGAAAGGGTCATTTAGATTATGCTTTATAGGGATGCATTTTAACTAACCTCCACCGTAACAAATCAGCATGTCCTAGGCCAGAAGACTTGGATTTTAATTAACCCTTAACCCACTACATATATATAACGGACTGTTCTTTCTTTGAATTAAGACCATACCATTTATGTGACAAAGGGGTGTTTTGGAGAAAATGACTGATCAGCAGTCGCACATTATAAACCGTCATCAGCCTGCGAGTTACATATCAAGTCAGTCATTCTACATAATTGATTGTGAAGCAGTGATACAAAGACATTGTTAACAATGTAGTGTCACTTTTTGCAAGATGTGCTTATGTAAATTTTGTATTCATGCCCAACTATTGGTATACTTTGGTGAGTCTTTTTAATATTAAGTCGGCGTCTTGGGGGTTTAGGTTGCTTCATGGGTATTATGTGCTCCACGTGGATGTTCTGTTAGATTTTATTTAGTTAATTTCTTTTAGCAAATGTGCATTGGTATATTGTGATGTTTGTTTCATGTTTCTGAAAAAAGTCTCTGGTAATCGCATTTATGGATGTAAGCACGCTGCTTATGACGGATTTTCCTTCTCATTTTCGTCATTTAGTGATTGACATAGATATTATTTACTGCTGGGAAAGATTACAGGAAAATTCTTCACGAAATAGTAGGCGTGTGGTTCTCTTCCTATTTTAAATCAGTTTGTGTATCATTTTAACTGCCATGCTTTGTGCTGTTAAATGCTTTCAGTACTGACGTCGAAGTCATCAAAACGTTATTTTCATGTTCGTAGTTATTAATACTATTTCTTTCACTGAGAAGTCCCGATCTTTAACCGATAGGAATGTACTATAGATAAGTCTCGTTGTATTATTTGCATTATTTGCATTATCCTTTTAAAAAAATGTGTACTTAAGTTAAACAGTGTTTTACATTTGCGCAAATTACAAGTTTAAGACGTTTTACGTTATGTTTTTTTTTGTTTTGTGTGATCACATTTAGTTTTTTGTTATCATTTTCATGACATCACCGTAGACACTGTCGTTGTTTATCAGTGCCATCCATATATCTCGACAGGCCTTAACAGACGTATGGGGCTGTAAGATAAACAATGATAGACTTGTATGTCAGTGTACACTGTCAACTCTACGTTCCCTCTTTAACAGACCACGGCTATATACATTCCGTTTTTGCTGGTAATCTGATTTGCCTAGGTCAATTACTTATGAATCGCTAGTCACATAACTAACTGAAGGGTGAAGGTCATCATTTTTGTAAGAAGTAAACATTTCAGTTATTCTCCCTATCCCGCCTTTACCTGTTTTAAAACTATTTTTGTTAATTATATGATTAATACAAGGTTTGGTGCACCTATAACCGGTTTAAACCCCCAGTTGCCTACTTTGCCACTGACCGTTCCAAGGCGGTAGCCCTATTGTCAACCCTTTTGTGTTTGTGATGTCGTTTGCATTTATTATTACTTTTGCCGTCTTGTTTGTCTGTTTGCGTGTTTGTTTCTGTGTTTTGTGGTTGACGGTACTCCTTGAATGCTACTTTCCATGTCCGATCTTTTTTATATTTCTTTGTATTATCCTGTAAACATCTAGAGCGATTTGCATAAGGATGCATGTTCTTTTTTATGCTTTCGAAATGTGACAATGTTAACTTGCAGATACTTACACCTTGATGTTGTACACTCTTACTTGGAATAACTGGTTTTGAAAGTAGTTATTATATAACCATGTTTGTTTTTGTCTCTGCACTGTATTTGTTTTAAGATATTTCATATATATATATATATTTCCAGTTATGTTTCATGTACATTTTGTATAACTCATTTGCCGTCACAGTGGGCAGTTCTTACCGTTTTTGAAGTATCTAGAATCATTTTTAAAATGGAGATGGTGAAAGAAGTCAAGGTGTACGAAGATACCGTTTTGATAAGGGCATAGATTCTTCCTACCTCCCCTCCTATACAACACTATATATACATATTGATCTGGGTATAGATTCTTCCTACCTCCCCTCCTATACAACACTATATATACATACTGATCTGGGCATAGATTCTTCCTACCTCCCCTCCTATACAACACTATATATACATATTGATCTGGGCATAGATTCTTCCTACCTCCCCTCCTATACATCACTATATATACATATTGATCTGGGCATAACTTCTTCCTACCTCCCCTCCTATACAACACTATATATACATATTGATCTGGGCATAGATTCTTCCTACCTCCCCTCCTATACAACACTATATATACATATTGATCTGGGCATAACTTCTTCCTACCTCCCCTCCTATACAACACTATATATACATATTGATCTGGGCATAGATTCTTCCTACCTCCCCTCCTATACAACATTATATATACATATTGATCTGGGCATAGATTCTTCCTACCTCCCCTCCTATACAACACTATATATACATATCGATCTGGGCATAAATTCTTCCTACCTCCCCTCCTATACAACACTATATATATACATATTGATCTGGGCATAAATTGTTCATACCTCCCCTATTATACAACACTATATATACATATTGATCTGGGCATATATTCTTCCTACCTCCCCTCCTATACAACACTATATATACATATTGGTCTGGTCATATATTCTTCCTACCTCCCCTCCTATACAACACAATATATACATATTGATCTGGGCATATATTCTTCCTACCTCCCCTCCTATACAACACAATATATACATATTGTTCTGGGTATAGATTCTTCCTACCTCCCCTCCTATACAACACTATATATACATATTGATCTGGGCATATATTCTTCCTACCTCCCCTCCTATACAACACAATATATACATATTGATCTGGGCATAGATTCTTCCTACCTCCCCTCCTATACAACACTATATATACATATTGATCTGGGCATAGATTCTTCCTACCTCCCCTCCTATACAACACTATATATACATATCGATCTGGGCATAAATTCTTCCTACCTCCCCTCCTATACAACACTATATATATACATATTGATCTGGGCATAAATTCTTCATACCTCTTCTATTATACAACACTATATATACATATTGATCTGGGTATAGATTCTTCCTACCTTCCCTACTATACAACACTATATATACATATTGATCTGGGTATAGATTCTTCCTACCTCCCCTCCTATACAACACTATATATACATATTGATCTGGGCATAGATTCTTCCTACCTCCCCTCCTATACAACACTATATATACATATTGATCTGGGCATATATTCTTCCTACCTCCCCTCCTATACAACACTATATATACATATTGATCTGGGCATAGATTCTTCCTACCTCCCCTCCTATACAACACTATATATACATATTGATCTGGGCATAGATTAGTCCTACCTCCCCTCCTATACAACACCATATATACATATTGATCTGGGCATAGATTAGTCCTACCTCCCCTCCTATACAACATATATATACATATTGATCTGGGCATAGATTCTTCCTACCTCCCCTCCTATACAACACTATATATACATATTGATCTGTGCATTTATTCTTCCTACCTCCCCTCCTATACAACACTATATATACATATTGATCTGGGTATAGATTCTTCTTACCTCCCCTCCTATACAACACTATATATACATATTGATCTGGGCATAAATTCTTCCTACCTCCCCTCCTATACAACACTATATATACATATTGATCTCGGCATAGATTCTTCCTACCTCCCCTCCTATACAACACTATATATACATATTGATCTCGGCATAGATCTCCCCTCCTATACAACATTATATATACATATTGATCTGGGCATAGATTCTTCCTACCTCCCGTCCTATACAACACTATATATACATATTGATAGGTTTCAATCAGTGTTGGGGCAGCTGGCTCGCAATGTTTCTGGCTTTCTAAAGATTCTAATCATGTTATAATGCCCACAGTTTGTATTGTGTATTTATGTATCTATTGTCTGTATTGTGTATTTATGTATCTATTGTTTGTATTGTGTATTTATGTATCTATTGTTTGTATTGTGTTTTTATGTATCTATTGTTTGTATTGTGTATTTATGTATCTATTGTTTGTATTGTGTATGTATGTACCTATTGAGTTATTTGCATGGATATGGATATTTTAAGAAGGATTATTGCCCAACCTGTTTCGGTGGGACCTGATGGAATAGGTAATAACGAGTCCATTCTCGTAGTATTGTCTGCATTATTGCTTCTTGTACTTGTGCAATTTATTTATTATTGACTTCCAAATGTTATCATTTACAAGTTTAACATGTGTCTTTACGGCATTTTAATATATATATTTATTTATATATATCCATGACATAACATTGTTTCTTTAACAAGTTGACATTGGTTTTGGAGATATACTTTTAGTTTACCTTATGTCTGAACCAATTGACAAATGTTTTATTACATAAATGGTTGCCTAACACTAGTGCGTACTTTGCTTTATATTTCGAACATGTCACATTATGAACATGTATAACATATATTATAACATCATTGTTACTTCGGTGTGAAACAATATATGTTTATATTGTGCACAGATTATGATTTCCAGTACCATGGCTATGATTTGACTTGTTATGTCATGTCTAATATTTATCGAATGATGAATTTGAATATTGAATGCATACTTGTACATTTATGAATATTTTTTCCCCTTTTCTGATTTTATTGGTTTTAGTTGTTCGAAGCTAGTATGGAAAAGATGTATAACAACACCGACATGAATTGAATACGGGAATTCATAACTCATATGTGTAGAACAAAAAAGCATATATAAAATGTCATATAGAATAAAACTATCCCGATATACATTAATATCATGGTAGTTTAGAGAAAATATTTTTGACATATCTGGCTAAATAAAAACCTCCAAAAAGTGAATTGATAATTAAGCAATTAGCGAACGACCAGACAAGAAGTGCATTCTTTATAATGTTAAGATGACGCTTTTTATTTAGCCAGATATACTGTATACATGCATGCACTCTACACGTATGAGAGTTATGTTATGGCTTAATTAGCATGATTAAAGTCGGTTATATTTAGCCAGATATACTGTATACATGCATGCATTCTGCACGTATGAGAGTTATGTTATTGCTTAATTAGCATGATTACATATGGTTATATTTAGTCAAAAATGTCAAAAATGCTTACTCTTAACTACCATGATATTAAATGTATATCGCGATAGTTTTATGTATATGACATTTTATATATGCGTTTGTTCTACACATATGAGTTATGTTATGGCATTATTAATATGATTAAATTCGGTTATATTTAACCAGATCACGCTAATTCGTCACCAGAGGGAACCATTAACTAGTGGTTAGAATGTTAACGTGGAGGTTAATATGTTTATTTGTAGTTTATATCTATATTTCAAAAAACAAGGTTATTTTATGTGATTATATATCGACGCTGATGTTCTATAACAACATGTAAATATTGATTATCATTAGTACTGTCGTGATTGTCGTGTGTAGAGTGATTCGAATTAGTTTCTTATTCATTCGAAATACAATTCACACACTTAAACTATTAGTGAACTAAGGGAAGAGAATGGCATGACATAGACTGTTACTTAATACTTCCTTGTATGCATAAAATAAACATACACTTTTATTTTTCCCGAAACTAACTAGTAATACGTTAGTCTTCGTAAAAAACAGGGAAATTAAAAATTCTTGTTATACCGATATTCACCAGAGGGCACCCTTAATGTAATTTAAGCGGGTGTTTAAATCTTATTATGCACGTAAGGTATGTAACAACAAGTCACAGTATTCATTTGACAGCATGATGTAATAGAGGATTGTCATTTTGGTAAAATGGAATAGGGTGAGGTTTTCAACACTTATTAACTGATTTATATACAGAGTATCTTACATGAGTGCTCATTCATTATTGAAGTTATTAAACGAGTTGGCAAAATGATATAATGCGAGGCTCTTGATGAGCAGTATATCATTTTTGCTAAAGAGTTTACTAAATTCAATAATGAATGAGAACGAATGTTAGATTCTATTTATCACATAACTCACATATCACGGCTTTTTTATTGCATTTTGCCTATCGTTTTAACACGCGAAACAGACATAATCCGTGGGAATTGGATCATAGTCATTATCGATTTTTTTGACAGCGCATACTAGGCTTATTTGCATACTATCGAAATATAGAATGTGTTATTCCACTCCCACACCGTAAGTTATGTGATAAAAGTTATATATTTAAGCCTTAATTGTTTTATATTTACGTGTTTTTATAATTGATCGTAACATAGCGGACTTGGTTACTATATGTGATTTGTCGGCCGAAGCGTGACACTATTATTGTATACCCCGAGCAAATATAGTTATTCTCAGTGATTCTGTTGTTAAAGTCACATATTGGCCGTGAACTATCTGACCATCAAAACGTATAGCAGTGCATTATGAGATTGGCGGTAAGAACTGTAAGTAAAAATCGGTTTATGTTGTGTGTGATATGGTTATACAAGTTACAAACAAAATGTTTCAAATTAACATCCTTACATATCACAGTTATAAGTGTCCACAATCAACAAAGGGTAATGTTGCGAAACGCTGGCAAGTGAGAATGAAAATAAACAAGGTGAATAACAGATTAATGATACAAAAAAAAGAAAGGAAAGCACCTAGCTAATCTCCTTTAACCTTACATTAGCATTGATTAAAGATTATCCCTCTTGATTTCATTGATTTCATTTATATATCAATTGAGTCGATTGGTTTAAAGGAACACCAAACACAAAAGTCATATAGCCAACAGGTATAAAAACTCCAGACACACTTGATCTCCATTTAGTAATACATGGAAATATAAGACAGAAACATCGCACACACTAATTCTTCATGTGTTGGCGACTTTTTGATCGAGTTCACGTCAAAAAGCTCTATTTATGTATGTGTTTGCTTCATAATTTACCTCATACGCGCGCATACCCCTAAGTGAACTATTTCTTCCGTCACTAAACGTACTTCGATTCATCCAATACTTTCTAAAATTAGCACTCGTCGAATGAAAGAATGCATATGACCTTGTAGCACCGCTAAATGTTAAAATTCCGCTTAACGCTAAATGCTATATCATTTAACTTATAGCGTTTACTGGAATCTGCTAACCGCTAAATGTTAAAAGTCAACGAAGTTGTCTGAAGTATGTAATGGTATGAATTGAATGTTGTTTAACGGCTCATCAACATAGTATAGGTTATTTAAGAGCCGCCCCAGAGAGAGGGGAAGGATACATAGGATTCCGGGAACCGTGCCCTACTGTTATTATCGAATAGATTCCTATGGTTCTTTAACGTGCTCGGAGGATAGACCGATACACGGGACCGCCCGGTTTACGTCCCCATCCGACGGACGAGGCTAAGGGAAAGTGTCTTGCCCAAGAACACACCGACAGAACTCAGTGGCACCACGGAGGATTGAACCCGGGGCCTCCTGTTACAAATCCGCCGCGCTACCGACTGCGCCACGCCAGCCTCTGTTTTAATCGGCTCAGTTGCTTGTGATAATGATATCAATTTGCCTGTGAATTTCGCCGTCCAACTCCTGCTCCAAACAAAGCAACTATCCAGCAATCCCGACCAGAACTAGAAGACAATGGATTTTATAGCAAACGTTACGCCCAAACCATTATTTCCCAGTTCATTCCGTGACATACGTGGCTAAATTCGCAGTATTAAATTCTACACGATAGGACCCTTACACAATTTTGCCTTTTAAGGAGATAGACCTATACTTTTACATGCATTAGCACAAAATTAAACTTACTAAACGGCCCTTCCGGACGCCCTCTGGCGGCCACTTAAAATGTGCACGCTTTTCCGAGTCACCTGAATATATCATGGATATTGTGAATTGGTTTCAACTGAACAATGAATTAGGGTGTTACTAACAGGTGCTTACAAAAGCTATGTACGACCAATACGCTCTACCCGTGACATTTTGTGACAGAATGATCAGCATCGGGCGTCCGGCCTGCTTCTGATTTCTTTACTATACTACGTTTCGTTTATTCTAGTCTCGGACAGTTTGTTTGTTTGTTTGTTTGTATGGTGTGTTACGTCATTGTCAACACATGTAAGGTTATATATATGACGGTCGATTTGTTTGTGGTGGAGGCAGACCACCCACTTTTCCTGGGTAGAACCAGTACTGTACACTCCCCGCCATCCTTAAGAATCAACACTTCCTCACTTACAATTCGAGCTCCCAGTGGATTAGAACCCTCAGCGGTGAGAGGAGAGAAGGTTTACAACGCAACGTCGTTAATACCTCGGCCACGGATACGTTAGTCTCGGACAGCCAAAACCGTTATGATGTATATGTCGTATAGGTCTTACATGCAGATATCGATCTGGGCAGATTAGGCGATAAAGCTCCACTAGCGATTAGCCGACTGCATCCGTCCGTTTTCAGGGCAAATAAAAGTCAGCGTTATGTTGTAAATAAAGCTACTTCACACTAGCGGATCCAGGGGGGGGGGCGCACCCGGCGCGCGCCCCCCTAAAAGTTCCGGATTATACATGTATGTCCATGTTACTGTAGATAAAATATCAAACAATTTCGTTGCACGCCCTCAGTATAAAAATTTTTCTCACTCGCATCGCTCGCTCGACGCATAATGGCTAATGAGTGGTTTTATTACACATTTTTAAATCCTTTTATTTGAAACATGGACTTTTTTATTCATACATGCATGTTCATGTTACTGTAGATAATATATCAAACAATTTCGTTGCACGCCCTCAGTATCAAAAAAATTCTCGCTCGCTCAACGCATAATGGCTAATGAGTGGTTTTCATTAACACATTGTTAAATACTTTTATTTGAAAACGGACTTTTTTATTCATACATGTATGTCAATGTTTATTGTAGATAAAATATCAAACAATTTCGTTGCACGCCCTCAGTATCAAAAAATTTCTCGCTCGCTTCGCTCGCTCAACGTAAAATGGCTAATGAGTGGTTTAATTAACACATTGTTAAATAATTTTATTTGAAACGGACTTTTTTTTTATTTATACGTGTATGTCCATGTTACTGTAGATACAATATCAAACAATTTCGTTGCACGCCCTCAGTATATTTTTTTCCCTCGCTCGCTAGACACATAATGGCTAATGAGTGTTTAATTAACACATTGTTAAATCCTTTTATTTGAAAACATACTTTTTTACCCTATCAATGCACTAACGCAAATGTTTTAGAGACGGACCCGAAAATTGACCAAATATTACGCCCCCCCTAAGCTGAAATCCTGGATCCGCTCCTGCTTCAGGGTGAGCTGGGGTGGGGATGGAGTAGTCGGAGGGGGTCTCATAACAGGATAACAGCAAATTGATTTGATGATAACAGATAACAATGAATTAACAATACTAGAACAGTTAACAGTAAATAAAATAAAATAACAATCCTAAATTTTACATTTTACGATAGGTGGTGGAGAGGGAGAGAGGGGGATTGGGGACAATATAAATATTAACAGATAATATTAAATTAACCAGTAACGGATAACAGTCAATATTATTTCAAATAACAGATAACAAAGTATAAATTTCGCCAATTACAGCATAACACAACAATTTATGTTGACATCACGTGCTGCTTCTCACAAGTTAAAAGTAAGAAATTTTAAATT
>JAWPHD010026376.1:0-13270 GCA_037043455.1 Cyrtodaria siliqua | reverse complement strand
GGAAGGATACATAGGAATCCGGGAACCGTGCCCTACTCTTATTATCGAATAGATTCCTATGGTTTTTTAACGTGCTCGGAGGATAGACCGATACACGGGACCGCCCGGTTTACGTCCCTATTCGACAGACGAGGCTAAGGGAAAGTGTCTTGCCCAAGAATACACCGACGAAACTCAGTGGCACCACGAATGTGATGTGGTTGTAGTTTAAGGGACTGTGAACTGCTCTGTTCGGTGTATGTGCTCTGGTTGTTTTGTCAGTTTGTTGTTACTTATCGATCAGTGTAATCAATGTACTAAATTACTTGCACATCGAAGGTCCATAATTTGTTAATAACATCTTGTATCTTGGTGGTACCACCGTCACAATAGTAACAATTATGACCCATGGATTGTTTTCCGAAACTGAAAAAAACGAATTAAACTAGCATGTTTCTAAATTGCAATTTTAAGATACTGAAGGTGGTGCGTGTGTGGGTGGGGGAGTGGGGTGGTCACCGGAAAATAAAGTACGACTAATTGATAGCACATAATATATCAGTGAATGCTTTACCATAACAATAAAGGAAAAACAATAACAATAAAGCCTTTTTCAATATAAAGCATTCTTCATCAGTTATTTGAATATGTGTCGACACTGTGTCCAAACAAGTTTACATGTGTCTACTCTTTGTCCATAAATGATGTTTAAATCGGTTCAAATCCGCAGTGACTACACCATCTCTCGCGAAAAACATACAAATGGCTACACTATGTCGTTGATTTTGTAAACGCATTATACGCCTCTAAAACAAACTATGCATAGTCAAACCGTGTATCTGCATGTTCTGTTACGTGTAATTTACTTGTTTTCGTAGATGCTGGTACGTATAAAGCTTACAAACTGGAACTGAAGAGAAAAAGAGGGTCGGCTCTCGATTCGATTTTAGGCAACATCATCTTTCTGCTATTGATTAAATGGGCAATGCTTTGGAAATAGGTTTGTCGAGGCATACATTCCAATAGAATATTCAATTGTTTATCTCTGGAAATGGGTGACATGTTTTTAAAAGGAGAAACATAGAAATATTAGGTAAATTTCTACGACACTCAGTTTTTGCATCATCCGCTGTCTTGAGCATGTCTACCCTGTGACTGAAAAATACGACACCATCTACGTAACCGACAGTGTCTGAACGAGTTGGTTTATTTAAATAACCAACGAGCTGAGACAAACTCTATCTGCGAAAATTACTCGTTATGCAAAAGATACACCGTTTTTTGTAACAAACATTTTATACAAATACAATCCTTTTGCTTAAATGGAGATACAGAAGTGGTTCGTTCCCTGGCGTATGCATGCCTGATCGTAAACTTCATCCATCATTTAACCCTTAACCCCCTACATATATATAATGGGCTGATCTTTCTTCGAATTAAGACCATTCCATTTATGTGACAAAGGGTTACTCGCAGGCTGATCTGGGTTTACAATGGACGCAAAGACTATTATAGTCGTGCTTAGAGGGTTAAGGGTTAATCATGCTCTGAGGTCGCTGTCCCACTATGCCCTTGCATTAATTTAAATGACGTAATAATCAATTCATTTTATAGTTCCAGCCATGATTTACCAAGAGTTCTAAGGGACAGTGAAAATTATAATAAGGAATTATTTCCCAATAAGAGTATTATTTTTACAAAGTGTTTTTACTAGGGTACCTCGGTGGGACGCTTCTTTGAGGCCGGAGATCGAGACTCACTGATGCCACTAGGTTACTTAGATATGTCATTGGTAAACATTTCCCTTTGCATCGTTCGTCGAATGGGAACGTAAACCGGGAATTCCCATGTATCCGAATATATTCGATAGTAGAATTAGGCACCTATGTATCCTTCCCGTCTGTGTGTTTGTTGGTGTTTGGGGTGGGGGGTGGGAGTGAGGAGACAATGTTTTGATCAACTGTCAAAGAACAATTCAATAATTGGCTATTTTAGTAAAAAGCGACATAGTTTGTAACGATTTATTAGAAGGCAATGAACGGGTACTTTATTAGTAGTTTATTTTATTATGATTTGTAAATTTTTCGAGGATGTAAATATGGACAAGGACTGAATAACCTATCTTATTCGATATTTTTGGCAGGGTTACTTTAACTATATGCATTCTCTTTAAGCTTTCTCTATGCCGTCTATAGAGCTGTGCTTATATTCCACGTATGGAACTGAGAAATGGACATTATTGCACATATAAGTTCAATGTGATAGATGGTTGCGACTTAAACAATGCATAAAACCGTTTCAAAAGAATACATAGGGACTGTGTCGTTGAGGACTATTGTCCATCCAGCAAATGTTACAAACACTGCTTCGACATAGTCAACGAAATATAACATAATGCGTGTTTCAATGGTCATTGTGACATTTGGAACTGGTCACAAATTAGTAAGCTGCGCCTGTCTTTGGGTCAACAAAAGGCTTTATTGCAGTCACAAAGATCGACTTCTTTGAAAGCCCGCTCTCCGTTTACAGACCACATTTTCTTCTACGGTCAAAGGGTACATACATCCCAGTACAATCGTAATCATGATAACAATAAGCTTGCACATACATTTTATTTCTTCACAAAATAAATACAACTGTTATAAACTGTATCATTTCTTCGCTAATTAATGCTGTCCTTGTATACTTGGTTATTGTTTCCATTTTTTCATATTGTTTCAATACATGACGTTTGTTAATGGTTCTGTTTCAGCTTCAAATGATCCAACATAGACTCTAGCTATCTCTCTCTCTCTCTCTCTCTCTCTCTCTCTCTTTCAATGTTCAGTTAATTAAATGACCAGTTGAATACATGTTCGTTTTACACACGATATTGGCTCTCTCCATTTATTTTATTCACTAGGAGATAATTTACATTACCGATCATCGTATCCAGTTTCAATTTAGTGTCAATTATGACATGAGCCGTATAGTTGATAATTTCCCAATCTTCCCTCATGTTCACGAATGCATGCAGTAAGCAATCGGTGAACTGAAATATCCTGTCGTTATGCAAATGGCCAAGTTTTAACACCGGTTCAATGTGGCACATCAGTTCTTGTAACTTATCTTCAAGAATCGCTAGATTTCTCTCATGGAATTGTCTTAGACGATCATCGGCAGACATGATGCCACTGAAGTGATGAACTGCGTGTATCGCCATTGATACATTTTGAAGTTGTCGGTAACTTGTATGCAGAAACGAATCCTGGAATTATATACATACTTGTACATTTAATTGAAAGTTTAATTTTATATCTGATTTTATAGACTACTGTCATATTATGTTAATGTTTAATTATAATATCAGCCATATTGTAGGTGTGTCAATAGGTGTGATTGTTTTGTTTAAATATATAATTCTCCAGCGAACTCATTGTTTGAATGTAGGGCCACACTGCTTAAAACATAATATACCTACCTACCCAAAATTTAAAATTACGGTCGGGAAAGGGCAAACATAAATATTTTTAAGTATGGCCTGGGCCTAAACGTATTTTAAAATCATTAAAACAATAGAATAAACCCTAACCAGATATGTTCGTTGGAAGAACTCACTGGACATCTTCACGAATTAGTTTATCCCTGACAATTTAACGAAAATATGCAAAATATACACGAAATAAATGTACTTACCATTGGTTCAAAGGGAGGCAAATCACGCCAAAAAAAGATCTCCATACTTGAAAGACTATTTGACATAGCCTGAAAATAAAAGATTTTGATACAAATATACGTCCAATAATAAATACATCTAAATACCATATAAGCATCGACATTCGCTCCCCGCTTGGTGTGGCATTATGTTCAATTTACAGTATGCAGTATATATAAACGCGTTTTGTTTACAATTAAATACATGAATCCATAATGTAAAGACAACTATGTAAATTAAGTTAAATCTAATATGATTGGTCTTTTATTGAACCAGCCCTCCATTATCGTCATTATTATCGTATACAACATCCCCTCATACCAGTGCTGCTGTACGATATATCGCATACAATATCAATGCTGCTTTACGAAATATCGTATACAACATCCACTCATATCAATGCTGCTGTACCATATATCGTATACAACATCCCCTCATATCAAAGCTGCAGTACGATATATCGTATACAACATCCACTCATATCAATGCTGCTGTACCATATATCGTATACAAAATCTCATATCAATATTGCTGTACGATATATTGTAAACAACATCCCCTCATATCAATGCTGCTGTACGATATATAGTATACACCTTCCCCTCATATCAAGGCTGCTGTGCGATATATTTCCTTACTCTTGTAATAAACTTACTGTCGTAATAAATAGTGGTGGACGATGTATAATATACAACTTATTACAATTCACGTCATCATATAAGTTGTATACGATATATACATGTATAATAAAAATCTCCCAATTTTCTTTAACAATATCATTGTACGATATATCGTATACAACTTTTCTAAAACATCGTCGAGCTTTGCGTCTATTGGGTAAAGTGTATACAAGAAATATAAATTTCTAATACATGCTGAAGCTGGTGCTAAAATGCACGGTTATGGTTGAATAACATATGCCCTAGTTTCAGAGAACACTTTAATACGAACTTGCGGTTCAACTAATTCAAATGTTGGTTACTTGCGGTTAAACTAATCCAAATGTTGGTTACTTGCGGTTCAACTAATCCAAATGTTGGTTAGGGTGTCGTCTACTTTCGTATACTGACTCAGAGGGTTCGAGCCCAATATAAGGCAGCACTTTTCTAAACCAAACTAAACTACGAGAATCATCTGACCGGTTCCTACCATTACGCAATTAAGCATATGAGTACTCTGTTCAAAACTGTCCATCATAATTTATTGCACATCGCACAAAATCCTAGGAATTTCATTGGATTAGAGCGGTCACATGGTGACCCTCTATTATTCTATAGTGGGTCAGTAGATTTCAAAGAGGGTCACTAAAACAATTTGGACTACAATTCCGATTCAAAGTTTAACTCATTTGCAAATAGTTCTTTAAGGCATTAGTAGCTTAATAAGTAAATTTAATAATGTTTTTAAACTGTACCGGTCGTGACGTCAGCGTCATGACGTCAAATTGCTAGAACGTCTCAATGACGTTGACGTTCCATTAAAATGGGTTAAATATCGGTGATTACCTTAAAAAGGGTGCTCGATGCAATAAATCATTTATTGGGGTTATTACTGACCCCCTACAGAAATATCGCCTCGCCCCCTATAAATCTTACTGACCCCACAATATTTCTGCCTCGCCCCCTATAAATATTACTGACCCCACATATTACGTGTAGGGGGTCAGTAACAAACTCAATAACTAATAATAGAGGCTATGAAATCTTCACCGAAAGGGAAGGATCGTAGCGACCGACAGCGGTTTCTTAACGAAACTAACCCGCCAAATAACGGCAAAATTACACAACAAAACTCCATCCAGGTGTTCAGGTCCTATAATAATGTATATGTGCCTACTGGAAGTATACGATTGTTCACGGGTTCTTAAAATAACTGGCCTGGCTGGTTAAAGACGTTTATATTGTGTTAACAGAGTTTGGATTCTCAGAATATGTAAGTTATAGTTTGGATTCTCAGAATATGTAAGTTATATAATTATAGACCTAGTCATCAGTAGGTTTATAAACGCTGTACATATATTGTAAACTTGGCGGGATAGCTACTTTAATGGTGAAGAATTCTCTTCACAGCCTATCATACTTAGTGTTTACCATAGGTTTTATCGATAGTCTCTATCTATGTCACGCTCTTAATCACAAAGACTGCTTATAGTAAAATCTTCATGAATAAATGGTGGAAGTATTTTGAAATCTGAGGCAACTGATTGATTGAAAAAGTTGGGAAAACACCAAATGATATAAGTCTAAAATGCACTTACCCAAGCCGTAGCCCATTTGTTTACTTCCGATACTGTACGTTCCAGCTCCCCTCTCAGTGTTAGAAGTTGACAGGCCTTAAATCCTTGCTCGACCCGCCTCCTGTGATGATTGTGGGATGAGCACGTTTCACACGTGTTGATAGAAAACATTTTCGCGTTCGAAAAACATGGCATCCATAGCAGAACAACTGTTTGAAATAAAAACAAAATAAATGATTTATAACGTGTGATGTCGTATGGTAAACCTTATTTAGAGGTATTGGTCTACTATTGTTTGTTTGTTTGTTTGTTATGTATAGGTTAGAGTCTATGAAGAGAATTCTTCACCAATAAAAAAACCGCGGTCGGTCGCTCCGCTCCCTTCCTTTCGATTTGGTGAAGATTTCTATTCATAGACTCTATCCGGCTTAGTGTTTACGATAGGTTTGATCGATAGTCTCTATTTAGGTCACTTTCTAAACCACGAAGAGAGAAGGTAGTAAAATCTTCATGAATAAATGGGGAAAGTATTTGAAATTCTGAGCCATGTGATTGGTTTAAAAAGTGGAGTAAACACTAATTACCTCTTCGAAAATGTGTAGGGTTAGAGGTTAGGGGGCGAGGCATGAACCATGTCCTACTTTAAATCGGAGTGACACATCTATAGATCAGTAACAAACAAAATACTAGTACCTGATTCACCGCACCAAACAAATGTTTAGTATGAGAAAAAACAAGAAGACGATTTCTTTGTTTAACATAATGTTTTTTTTTAAACAGATAATTTATTCAACATATGTAGAAGTTGCCATACTCTGTGGACTTATATACATTATCGATCTATTTCGAAGAAATATAGTAACCTCTTTTCCCACAAATTACACATTAACATAACACAAATAAAACCAGTATTGTATGGTAATGCGGCGTAAATCAAACGTGTTTTAATTATATTAAGGCACGTTATTGGCAAAGATTTATACGGCAAGGTACATGTCGAGCAACACACGGGACTTCATCGTCCATTTCCGTAACAGACGTTGTTTACCGGTTACATTACCGATTGGCGCAGACCGAACCACGAAAAACAGCTAACGGAAAATCTATGTCAGAATATGCTATGCTGAATACCGGACTTTTTCCATCCATAGCCTCTATTATCACTATTACTAAATATTACTGTATCTTTTTTTTTGAAACCTATTACATTTGCGAGAAATGCAAAATGATATGGTAACACGTTGTCGACACATTACGATAACTTCTTTCTTACCTACAATCTGTATAAACATATTTGCTTATTAAATAAATATAAACTTTGAGTTATAATTTAAAGTAATTAAAGTTTGCTTGATGCAGTCTATTTTATACTTTATTTTGTGGAGTTTTAAATTTGGTAAATCCAATTACAGTATGATCATTTTCACCTGGTAATGTTCGGAACTGGTCTCTGGTTTTGTTATCGGTATCACTCCGCAGAAGTCGGCATTTTAAACCAATAGTATTGGGTTCTTTTCTTTTTATATTAGTAATCTATCATTTAATCTAATTAGGTTTACTTAATTAATGAATATTCAATATAGGATTGCTTTGAGGTGTCATGAGTCGATTGTTCTAATGTTTGAAATCCAAACCATATCCGCTTTACATTCTAAATGGTATACAGTTTCTTCATTCAATGGTATCACGAAACATTGCAATTCACGGCGATAATTATAATTTACAGTTAGTAGTAGATGGTGTATGTTAAACAATATTGTGTTCCTATAAATATGCACAGACAGCGTGGATACACATTAAGCATATATATACCGTCTTTAAAGCTACAGAGTCTATAGGGTTAATTACACAAAATCAGCCGGATGTGCTCTCCTGGTGCATTCGAAAGTAGTTCTGTATTAAAGAGTGCTATCTTTTTTTTCTATAAAAACTTTTTTAGTTCAGTTTTTGTTATTTTTTGGCTGTAACTGTATTCTGGGCATGCTGTTGATATTTGAAAATGAAGCTCATCATGTTTTTGACAGTTTTTTCTTGGATCACAAGTTTTGAGAAAATATCACGTAACGTCTCCATTCAGACATCGTTTAATTCAATATAGACGCAGAGTGTTTCTTTCTATAGGAAGTACAATGCTAAGAGGTGCATTTGTTGCAATTATTTATATTGCAAGTCCACCATTAAATTAACTGTTAATGGTAGAACATTTAATATATGTCTAGCTTCAAATGTTGATTGACGTACTTCTCACGTCATTTATGTTTTGACTTGAAATGCACCACGTTGTGGTATACAATATGTTGGACAAACAGGTCGTTCCTTAAAAGTTCGATTCCGTGAGCATATATATAATGCAGGCATTCCCAAAAAGTTAAAGAATTACCTGTGCCAACACTTTCGTCAGTCAGGTCATAGTTTTAGTAACGTCACTGTTCAACCTGTTGAATATATAATTTATGAAAATGATGCAACCAAAAACATTAAAATAAAAGTTAGACATATAGCTGAACTAAAGTCGATGAAAAACTTGCAGACACAATTTCACTGGACCTTAATGATAATATTTTAATATCAACAAGAAAATATTTCAAAAGAGCCTTATATTGACATTTTTGCTATATTTTCCATTCGAAAGCGTACATCTAGGTCTCATGGTTGTAGACGTAATGGTAACATCAAATGGAAATCACGTATTACTATGTCAGTCGCTATAACTCTGGTAACTCTGGTACCTTTCTACCTAGGATCCACATATATATATACAAATGGGGGCTTCTGCGCTATAACTATGATACCTTTCTACCTAGGATCCACAGATATATACAAATGGGGGCTTCTGTGCTATAACTCTGGTAAATTTCTACATAGGATCCACAGATATATACAAATGGGGGCTTCTGCGCTATAACTCTGGTACCTTTCTACCTAGGATCCACAGATATATACAAATGGAGGCTTCTGCGCTATAACTATGGTACCTTTCTACCTAGGATCCACTGATATATACAAATAGGGGCTTCTGCGCTATAACTATGGTACCTTTCTACCTAGGATCCACAGATATATACAAATGGGGGCTTCTGCGCTATAATTATGGTACCTTTCTACCTAGGATCCACATATATATACAAATGGGGGCTTCTGCGCTATAACTATGGTACCTTTCTACCTAGGATCCACAGATATATACAAATGGGGGCTTCTGCGCTATAACTATGGTACCTTTCTACCTAGGATCCACAGATATATACAAATAGGGCTTCTGCGTTATAACTATGGTACCTTTCTACCTAGGATCCACAGATATATACAAAAGTGGGGGCTTCTGCGCTATAACTATGGTACCTTTATACCTAGGATCCACAGATATATACAAATGGGGGGCTTCTGCGCTATAACTATGGTACCTTTCTACCTAGGATCCACAGATATATACAAATGGGGGCTTCTGCGCTATAACTCTGGTACCTTTCTACCTAGGATCCACATATATATACAAATGGGGGCTTCTGCGCTATAACTCTGGTACCTTTCTACCTAGGATCCACAGATATATACAAATGGGGGCTTCTGCGCTATAACTATAGGTACCTTTCTACCTAGGATCCACATATATACAAATGGGGGCTTCTGTGCTATAACTATGATACCTTTCTAACTAGGATCCACAGATATATACAAATGGGGGCTTCTGTGCTATAACTCTGGTAAATTTCTACCTAGGATCCACAGATATATACAAATGGTGGCTTCTGCGCTATAACTCTGGTACCTTTCTACCTAGGATCCACAGATATATACAAATGGAGGCTTCTGCGCTATAACTATGGTACCTTTCTACCTAGGATCCACTGATATATACAAATAGGGGCTTCTGCGCTATAACTAGTGTACCTTTCTACCTAGGGATCCACAGATATATACAAATGGGGGCTTCTGCGCTATAATTATGGTACCTTTCTACCTAGGATCCACAGATATATACAATGGGGGATCTGCGCTTTCTACCTAGGATCCACAGATATATACAAATGGAGGCTTCTGCGCTATAACTATGGTACCTTTCTACCTAGGATCCACTGAATATATACAAATAGGGGCTTCTGCGCTATAACTATTGTACCTTTCTACCTAGGATCCACAGATATATACAAATGAGGGCTTCTGCGCTATAATTATGGTACCTTTCTACCTAGGATCCACAGATATATACAAATGGGGGATTCTGCGCTATAACTATGGTACCTTTCTACCTAGGATCCACAGATATATACAAATGGGGCTTCTGCGCTATAACTATGGTACCTTTCTACCTAGGATCCACAGATATATACAAATGGGAGCTTCTGCGCTATAACTATGGTACCTTTATACCTAGGATCCACAGATATATACAAATGGGGGCTTCTGCGCTATAACTATGGCACCTTTCTACCTAGGATCCACAGATATATACAAATGGGGGCTTCTGCGCTATAACTCAACTCTGGTACCTTTCTACCTAGGATCCACAGATATATACAAATGGGGGGCTTCTGTGCTATAACTATGTACCTTTCTACCTAGGATCCACAGATATATACAAATGGGGGCTTCTGCGCTACCTAGATCCACATATATATACAAATGGAGGCTTCTGCGCTATAACTATGGTACCTTTCTAACTAGGATCCACATATATATATATGTACAAATGGGGGCTTCTGTACTATAACTATGGTACCTTTCTACCTAATTCATAACCCGTGGGGTAAGATGATGCCTTTTGTTTTTGAGGTAACTAGTTGTACACCACTAGGTCAAAGACCAACCTCGCGGTGACCCGGCAGTGAAAACAGTTTCGCGATATAATTCGAGTGCCTTTCAATCAATTTAGAATTAAGAAAACGTCATATATATTAGATAGACTGCCCATGGAACAAAGATGATCCCTGTGTATAATTCTTCATTTCAGTCGGATATACACTGAAAGAGGAATTGCGCAGGATGATTTATTGGATGGACGGACGGACGTACTGACAAGGGGATTCCTATATAGCCCCAATTTCTTTGAAACGGTTGCCTAAAATAAATAATATGAAAGAGGCATTAGTATGGGACTGCGCATAAGATGATATAATGGCGAAAAGATGATTTGTTTGTATGGTGTTTTACGTCATTTTCAACGAATGTAAGGTTATATATGACGGTCTATGAGGCAGACCACCCACTTTTCCTTTGTAGAATCATACTGTACACCTCCCGCCATCCTTAAAAATAGACGAAATGCATGTATTTTTACGTATATTTTCCAGAAATTTCGCAAGAAATTGTGTGCGAAAGTAAAATGACTTTTATGACAGGAAAGAATTTGCTATAGACTATATCGAGGTCGGCGATTTTTACATGCGAGTATGATTAAAACAACATCCATTCTGAATCTGGCGTACTGGACTCAACCCGAATCCATTTGTCACAATTGAAAAATGTGAAGAATGCGGCCGTCATGTTGGAGTTCTATGCTTATAGAAAGGATTAAAGGATAAAGGATAAAGAAACGCATAATCAAAAAAATTGCCTGTACTACACTATTATATACCTCTACTTCCACGTATATTTAGATAGTTTTATCTTTATACGTTACATTATTTTTATTTGCTACTTCATCTTTCATGATTCATCGGTTTTTGCGCACAATATGACCTATTTATGTGTCGACGTGCATAAAACACCATTCATTCATTCATTCATGATTCATCGGTTTTTGCGCACAATATGACCTATTTATGTGTCGACGTGCCATAAAACACCATTCCAGGATTCATCGTTTTTGCGCACAATATGACCTATTTATGTGTCGACGTGCCGTAAAAACACCATTCATTCATTCATTCCACGTAATATTCCAGATATATCTCAACGTGTTTTGTACAAAAAGGGGCGTACAGCTAATTACAGAAGGACAACTCTGTCATGTAGTAGACCGTTTAATCAAGCATACTTTGTTACACGAAATTCATAAATGCTGAAGTTTCGCTGGAAAAGGTCACACATAAGTAGCGGTAACAGCACATGCACTGCGGTAACATCAAGGCCCATATTTTGAAACACCAATGACCACTCCAAACATATTATCAGTTGTGCGTCACAGTTATCACGGTAGACGTGTAGTGGCGTCATTTTGGAATGAATGTAACATTGGCAAATCTGCTTTAACACAAATAGTAACCATTTGGTATTTTCAAATCATAAAAACTCGAGTTGTTGTGAAAACTGGGTAACACCAACGACACGTTTGTGTTATCAGTTTTGCATCACAGTTATGACTGTATACGATTAATGGCAGCATTTTGTAATTCATAAATACACGTGCACATCAGTTTTAAAGCAAACGAAAACCATTACTATTTTCAGATTCACTTGTGTTATTGTAAAAATTAGGTAACATCATTGACATATTTTGTTACACCAAATACGACTCCAGAGTTTGTTATCAGTTTTGCATCAAAGTTATGACTGTATTTGTTTTGTGGCGTTATTTTGGGAAGCTTATTACACGTTCACATCAAAAAGAACAAAACATTTACATGAAAACCAGTGATTAGTGCTATATAAAACTTGTCTTTAATGTTGCTGTATGTGTATATGATTTATCTTAATCATACTTCGCGAATTTGACTATTAAGGCCATACACTCAGTTATATTATAGAGACAGTGCACGATACCTTTGATACATTTCGACGGCATGTTGCATCTTAACAATCATTGCAAAAACATAACCATATAAACTGGTTGTCATTGCTGTTACCTCAGGAGTCTGTGCTGTTTCTTTTTGCTTTAATTCAAACTGAACTGTATTTTATATATTCCAACTCTGTTTACAAGTTATACTGGATTGACTTTCTATTAAGAATGCATTTTTATCAGGTAATTGCGTAAGCTTCTGTAAAATTAATTTGATCCAGTAATAACAATACGATATATTTAGCTGTTACAAAATGATGTATATGATGTTACTAAATTTTTGGTAACACCAAAGACAGTAACGTCAATGACAATTTCTACTAAATAAACAAATATATTTACAAATATTTTTGCAGACGACATTATCTTTACAAGACAATGTTGTTGTACAGTATAATGCTTTTAATATTATATTGCATTTATCTTTAATACTGGTAATTCGAAGACATGACAAATGAATACGTAAAGAAAATCGCATAACCTTTTGTACTACATTTAAAAAAAAAAATTACCCTAAAAAACACTCCGTTAACTGGAAGTAAAAACTGTGGAGGATTTGTATTTGCTAGAATTAACTTAAAGGTGATTACTCATATTTCATCGTTATATAGAAGTACATCACGGAAACAAATCCGTGGGA
>JAWPHD010026375.1:0-13275 GCA_037043455.1 Cyrtodaria siliqua | reverse complement strand
AAGTGTAAGAACTGAAATATATATGTAAGAACTGAATAAACATTTGTAAGAACTGAATATATAAGGTAAGAATTGAATATATATGCGTATGAACTGAATATATGATGCGTAAGAACGGAATATATATGCGTAAGATACGAATTATATATGCTAAGAAAGAGAATATTTCTTGTAAGAACGAAATCTATTAGTGAAGAACTGAATATATATTGTTATATTTGAAAGTAATATATAGTGAAGAACTGATATATATGTAGAGTAATGATATTTGTGTAATAAATATAATGTGCTAAAAACGGAAATATATATGTTAAGAACGGAATATATATGTGTAAGAAGGAATATATATGTTAAAAACGGAATATATATGTGTAAGAACTGAATATATATGTGTAAGAACTGAATATATATGTGTAAGAAATGAATATATATTTGTAAGAACTGAATATATATGTAAGAACATGAATATAAAACGTAAGAACTGATATATAGGCGTAAGAACTGAATATATATGTGTAAGAACAGAATATATATGTGTAAGAACTGATTATTATATGTAAGAAGTGAAATATATGTGTAGGAACTGAATATATATGTGTAAAAAAGGAATATATATGTATTAAGAACGGAATATGTACGTGTAAGAACGGAATATATATGATGTAAGAACTGAATATATAAGTGTAAGAAGGGAATATATATGTGTAAGAACTGAATAATATGTGTAAGAACGGAAAATATATGTTAAGAACGAATATATATGTATAAGAACTGAAATGTACGTTAAGAACGAAATTGATATATATGTAAAGAACTAAGATTAAATATTATATAGCTAAGAACTGAATATATGCGTAGAACTAAATAAGCGTAAGAACTAAATATATATCTGTAAGAACTGAAATATATATGTGTAAGAACGAATATATATGTGTAAGAAGTGAATATATATGTGTAAGAACTGAATATATATGTGTAAGAACGAATATATATGTGTAAGAACGGAATATATACGTGTAAGAACGGAATATATATGTGTAAGAACGGAATATATATGTGTATGAACGGAATATATTTGTGTAAGAAACTGAATAAATATGTGTAAGGGACTGAATATATATGTGTAAGAACTGAATATCTATTGTAAGAACTGAATATATATGTGTAAGAACTGAATATATATGAGTTAGAACTGAATATATATGCTTAAGAACGGAATATATATGTGTAAGAACTGAATATATATTTGTAAGAAGTGAATATATATGAGTTAGAACTGAATATTATGCGTAATAGCGGAATATATATGAGTAACAACGGAATATATATGTGAAACAACGGAATATGTACGTGTAAGAACGGAATATGTATGTGTAAGAACGGAATATATATGTGTAAGAACGGAATATATGTGTAATAACGGAATATATATGTGTAAGAAGTGAATATATATGTGTAAGAACTGAATATATATGTGTAAGAAACGGAATATATATGTGTAAGAACTAAATATATATGTGAAAGAACTGAATATATATGCGTAAGAACGGAATATATATGCGTTAAGAACAGAATATATATGCGTAAAACTGAATATATATGCGAAAGAACGGAATATATATGCGTAAGAACGGAATATATATGTGTAAGTACTGAATATATATGTGTAAGTACGGAATATATATGTGTAAGAACTGAATATATATGTGTAAGAACGGAATATATATGTGTAAGAACTGAATATATATGTGTAAGAACTGAATATATATGTGTAAGAACTGAATAAATATGTGTAAGAACTGAATATATATGCGTAAGAACTGAATATATATGCGTAAGAACTAAATATATATGCGTAAGAACTGAATATATATGCATAATAATTGAATATATATGCGTAAGAACTGAATATATATGCGAAATAACGAATATATATGAGTAAGAACTGAATATATATGCGTAAGAATGGAATATATATGTTTAAGAACGGAATATATATGTGTAAGAACTGAATATATATGTGTAAGGACGGAATATATGTGTAAGAATATATATGCGTAAGAACGGAATATATATGTGTAAGAACGGATATATATGTGTAAGAACTGAATATATATGTGTAAGAACGGAATATATATGTGTAAGAACGGAATATATATGCGTAAGAACTGAATATATATTTGTAAGAACGGAATATATATGTGTAAGAACGGGATATATGTGTAAGAACGGAATATATACGTGTAAGAACGGAATATATGTGTAAGAACGGAATATATATGTGTAAGAAACGGAATATATATGTGTAAGAAGTGACTGTTTATGTGTAAGAACGGAATATGTATGTGTAAGAACGGAATATATACGTGTAAGAACTGAATATATATGTGTAAGAACTGAATATATTTGTAAGAACTGAATATATATGTGTAATAACTGAATATATATGCGTAAAACTGAATATATATGTGTAAGAACGGAATATATATGTGGAAGAATGGAATATATATGTGTAAGAACGGAATATATGTGTAAGAATATATATGCGTAAGAAAGGAATATATATGTGTAACAACTAAATATATATGTGTAAGAACGGAATATATATGTGTAAGAACGGAATATATATGTGTAAGAACGGAAAATATATATGTAAGAACGGAATATATATGTGTAAGAACTGAATATATATGTGTAAGAACTGAATATATATGTGTAAGAACTGAATATATATGCGTTTGAACGGAATATATATGAGTAAGAACGGAATATGTACGTGTAAGAACGGAATATATATGTGTAAGAACGGAGTATATATGTGTATATATGTGTAAGAACGAAGATATATGTGTAAGAACTGAATATATATATGTGTAAGAAGTGAATATATATGTGTAAGAACTGAATATATATGTGTAAGAACGGAATATATATGAGTTAGAACAGAATATGTACGTTTAAGAACGGAATATATATGTGTAAGAACTGAACATATATGTGTAAGAAATGAATATATATGCGTAAGAACTGAATATATATGAGTAAGAAAGGAATATATATGTGTAAGAACTGAATATATATGCGTAAGAACGGAATATATATGCGTAAGAAAGGAATATATATGTGTAAGAACGGAATATGTACGTGAACGAACGGAATATATATGTGTAAGAACGGAATATATATGTGTAAGAACGGAATATATATGTGTAAGAACTGAATATATACGTGTAAGAAGTGAATATATATGTGTAAGAACTGAATATATAAGTGTAAGAACGGAATATATATGTGTAAGAACGGAATATATATGTGTAAGAACTGAATATATACGTGTAAGAAGTGAATATATATGTGTAAGAACTGAATATATAAGTGTAAGAACGGAATATATATGTGTAAGAACTGAATATATATGTGTAAGAACTGAATATGTATGCGTAAGAACTGAATATATATGCGTAAGAACGTAATATATATGCGTAAGAACGGAATATATATGTGTAAGAACGGAATATGTACGTGTACGAACGGAATATATATGTTTAAAGAACGGAATATATATGTGTAAGAACGGAATATATATGTGTAAGAACGGAATATGTACGTGTAAGAACGGAATATATATGTGTAAGAACGGAATTTATATGTGTAAGAACGGAATATATATGTGTAAGAACGAATATGTACGTGTAAGAACGGAATATATATTTGTAAGAACTGAATATATATGCGTAAGAACTGAATATATATGCGTAATAACGGAATATATATGTGTAATAACTGAATATATATGCGTAAAACTGAATATATATCCGTAAGAACTGAAGATATATGTGTAAGAAATGAATATTTATGCGTAAGAATTGAATATGTACGTGTAAGAACGGAATATATATGTGTAAGAACTGAATATATATGTGTAAGAACTGAATATATACGTGTAAGAACGGAAAATATACGTGTAAGAACGGAATATATATGTGTAAGAACGGAATATATATGCATTAGAACGGAATAAATATGCGTAAGAACTGAACATATATGCGTAAGAACTGAACATATATGAGTAAGAACTAAATATATATGTGTAAGAACGGAATATATATGCGTAAGAACGGAATATATATGTGTAAGAACTGAATATATATGCGTTTGAACGGAATATATATGAGTAAGAACGGAATATGTACGTGTAAGAACGGAATATATATGTGTAAGAACGGAGTATATATGTGTATATATGTGTAAGAACTGAATATATATGTGTAAGAAGTGAATATATATGTGTAAGAACTGAATATATATGTGTAAGAACGGAATATATATGAGTAAGAACAGAATATGTACGTTTAAGAACGGAATATATATGTGTAAGAACTGAACATATATGTGTAAGAAATGAATATATATGCGTAAGAACTGAATATATATGCGTAAGAAAGGAATATATATGTGTAAGAACTGAATATGTATGCGTAAGAACTGAATATATATGCGTAAGAACGGAATGTATATGCGTAAGAAAGGACTATATATGTGTAAGAACGGAATATGTACGTGTACGAACGGAATATATATGTGTAAGAACGGAGTATATATGTGTAAGAACGGAATATATATGTGTAAGAACTGAATATATACGTGTAAGAAGTGACTATATATGTGTAAGAACTGAATATATAAGTGTAAGAATGGAATATATATGTGTAAGAACGGAATATATATGTGTAAGAACTGAATATATACGTGTAAGAAGTGAATATATAAAGTAAGAACTGAATATATAAGTGTAAGAACGGAATATATATGTGTAAGAACTGAATATATATGTGTAAGAACTGGATATGTATGCGTAAGAACTGAATATATATGCGTAAGAACGGAATATATATGCGTAAGAACGGATTATATATGTGTAAGAACGGAATATGTACGTGTACGAACGGAATATACATGTGTAAGAACGGAATATATATGTGTAAGAACGGAATATATATGTGTAAGAACTGAATATATACGTGTAAGAACTGAATATATATGTGTAAGAACTGAATATATAAGTGTAAGAACGGAATATATATGTGTAAGAACGGAATATATATGTGTAAGAACTGAATATATATGTATAAGAACGGAATATATATCTGTAAGAACTGAATATATATGTGTAAGAACTCAATATATATGTGTAAGAACTGAATATATATGTGTAAGAACTGAATATATATGTGTAAGAACTGCATATATATGTGTAAGAACTGAATATATATTTGTAAGAACTGAATATATATGTGTAAGAATTGAATATATATGTTTGAGAACTGAATATATATGTGTAAGAACTGAATATATATGCGTAAGAACGGAATATATATGTGTAAGAACGGAATATATATGTGTAAGAACGGAATATGTACGTGTAAGAACGGAATATATATGTGTAAGAACGGAATATATATGTGTAAGAACGGAATATATAAGTGTAATAACGGAATATATATGTGTAGGAACTGAATGTGTAAGAACTGAATATATATGTGTAAGAACTGAATATATATGAGTTAGAACTGAATATATATGCTTAAGAACGGAATATATATGTGTAAGAACGGAATATATATGTGTAAGAACGGAATATGTACGTGTTAGAACGGAATATGTATGTGTAAGAACGGAATGTATATGTGTATATATGTGTAAGAACGGTATATATGTGTAAGAACTGAATATATATTTGTAAGAAGTGAATATATATGAGTTAGAACTGAATATATATGCGTAAGAGCGGAATATGTATGAGTAACAACGGAATATATATGTGAAACAACGGAATATGTACGTGTAAGAACGGAATATGTATGTGTAAGAACGGAATATATATGTGTAAGAACTGAATATATAAGTGTAAGAACGGAATACATATGCGTGAACGGAATATATACGTGTAAGAACGGAATATATGTGTAAGAACGGAATATATATGTGTAAGAACGGAATATATATGTGTAAGAACTGACTGTATATGTGTAAGAACGGAATATGTATGTGTAAGAACGGAATATATACGTGTAAGAACTGAATATATATGTGTAAGAACTGAATATATATTTGTAAGAACTGAATATATATGTGTAAGAATTGAACATATATGCGTATGAACTGAATATATATGCGTAAGAACGGAATATATATGCGTAAGAACGGAATATATATGTGCAAGAACGGAGAATATGTACGTGTAAGAATGGAATATATATGTGTAAGAACGGAATATATATGTGTATATATGTGAATATATATGTGTAAGAAGTGAATATATATGTGTAAGAACTGAATATATATGTGAAAGAACTGAATATATATGCGTAAGAACGGAATATATATGCGTAAGAACAGAATATATATGCGTAAAACTGAATATATATGCGAAAGAACGGAATATATATGCGTAAGAACGGAATATATGTGTAAGAATGGAATATATACGTGTAAGAACGGAATATATATGTGTAAGAACGGAATATATACGTGTAAAAACGGAATATATATGTGTAAGAACGGAATATATATGTGTAAGAACGGAATATATATGTGTAAAAACGGAATATATATGTGTAAGAACTGAATATATATATGTAAGAACTGAATATATATGTGTAAGAAATGAATATATATTTGTAAGAACTGAATATATATGTAAGAACTGAATATATATGTGTAAGAACTGAATATATAGGCGTAAGAACGGAATAAATATGTGTAAGAACGGAATATGTACGTGAAAGAACGGAATATGTATGTGTAAGAACGGAATATATATGTGTATATATGTGTAAGAACAGAATATATATGTGTAAGAACTGATTATATATGTGTAAGAAGTGAATATATATGTGTAGGAACTGAATATATATGTGTAAAAAAGGAATATATATGTGTAAGAACGTAATATGTACGTGTAAGAACGGAATATATATGTGTAAGAACTGAATATATATGTGTAAGAAGGGAATATATATGTGTAAGAACTGAATATATATGTGTAAGAACGGAATATATATGTGTAAGAACTGAATATATATGCGTAAGAACTGAATATATATGCGTAAGAACTGAATATATATGCGTAAGAACTGAATATATATGTGTAAGAACTGAATATATATGTATAAGAACGGAATATATATGTGTAAGAACTGAATCTATATGTGTAAGAACTCAATATATATGTGTAAGAACTGAATATATATGTGTAAGAACTGAATATATATGTGTAAGAACTGCATATATATGTGTAAGAACTGAATATATATTTGTAAGAACAAAATATATATGCGTAAGAACTGAATATATATATGTTAGAACGGAATGTATATGTGTAAGAACGGAATATGTACGTGTAAGAACGGAATATATATGTGTAAGAACGGAATATATATGTGTATATATATGGAAGAACGGAATATATATGTTTAAGAACTGAATATATATGTGTAAGAAATGAATATATATGTGTAAGAACTGAATATATATGTGTAAGAACGGAATATATATGTGTAAGAACGGAATATATATGTGTAAGAACTAAACATATATGTGTAAGAAATGAATATATATGCGTAAGAACTGAATATATATCCGTAAGAACTGAATATATATGCCTAAGAACTGAATATATATGTCAGAACTGAATATATATGTGTAAGAACTGAATATATATGCGTAAGAACTGAATATATATGCGTAAGAACGGAATATATATGCGTAAGAACGGAATATATACGTGTAAGAACGGAATATGTACGTGTAAGAACGAAATATATATGTGTAAGCACGGAATATATATGTGTAAGTACGGAATATATATGTGTAAGAACTGAACATATATGTGTAAGAAATGAATATATATGCGTAAGAACTGAATATATATGCGTATGAACGGAATATATATTTGTAGTAACTGAATATATATGCGTAAAACTGAATATATATGCGTCAGAACTGAACATATATGTGTAAGAAATGAATATATATGTGTAAAAACTGAATATATATGCTTAAGAACTGAATATATATGCGTAAAACTGAATATATATGCGAAAGAACGGAATATATATGCGTAAGAACGGAATATATGTGTGTAAGAACGGAATATATATGTGTAAGAACGGAATATATACGTGTAAGAACGTAATATATATGTGTAAGAACTGAATATATATGCGTAAGAACTGAATATATATGCGTAAGAACTGAATATATATGCGTAAGAACTGAATATATATGCGTAAAACTGAATATATATGTGTAAGAACTGAATATATATGCGTAAGAACTGAATATATATGCGTAAGAACTGAATATATATGCGTAAGAAAGCAATATATATGCGTAAGAACGGAATATATAAGTGTAAGAACGGAATATATATGTGTAAGAACGGAGTATATATGTGTAAGAACGGAATATATATGCGTAAGAACTGAATATATATGTGTAAGAACTGAATATATATGCGTAAGAATTGAATATATATGCATAAAACTGAATATATATGCGAAAGAACGGAATATATATGCGTAAGAACGGAATATATGTGTAAGAACGGAATATATATGTGTAAGAACGGAATATATATGTGTAAGAACGGAATATATACGTGTAAGAACGGAATATATATGTGTAAGAACGGAATATATATGTGTAAGAACGGAATATATATGTGTAAAAACGGAATATATATGTGTAAGACCTGAATATATACACTGTATGTGTAAGAACGGAATATATACGTGTAAGAACGGAATATAAACGTGTAAGAACGGAATATATATGTGTAAGAACGGAATATATATGCATTAGAACGGAATATATATGCGTAAGAACTGAACATATATGCGTAAGAACTGAACATATATGCGTAAGAACTGAATATATATGTGTAAGAACGGAATATATATGCGTAAGAACTGAATATATATGTGTAAGAACTGTATATATATATGCGTAAGAACGGAATATATATGCGTAAAAACGGAATATATATGTGTAAGAACGGAATATATATATGTGTAAGAACGGAATATGTACGTGTAAGAACGGAATATATATGTGTATATATGTGTAAGAACGGAATATATGTGTAAGAATATATATGCGTAAGAACGGAATATATATGTGTAAGAACTGAATATGTATGTGTAAGAACTGAATATATATGTGTAAGAACTGAATATATATGTGTAAGAACTGAATATATATGTGTAAGAACTGAATATATATGCGTAAGAACTGAATATATATGCGTAAGAACTGAATATATATGCGTAAGAACTGAATATATATGCGTAAGAACTGAATATATATGCGTAAGAACTGAATATATATGCGTAAGAACTGAATATATATGCGTAAGAACGGAATATATATGCGTAAGAACTGAATATATATGCGTAAGAACGGAATATATATGTGTAAGAACGGAATATATATGTGTAAGTACTGAATATATATGTGTAAGAACGGAATATATGTGTATGAATATATATGCGTGAGAACGGAATATATATGTGTAAGAACGGAATATATATGCGTAAGAACTGATTATATATGTGTAAGAACTGAATATATATGTGTAAGAACTGAATATATATGCGTAAGAACTGAATATATATGCGTAAAACTGAATATATATATCCGTAAGAACGGAATATGTACGTGTAAGAACGAAATATATATGTGTAAGAACGGAATATATATGCGTAAGAACTGAATATATATGAGTAAGAACTAAATATATATGTGTAAGAACTGAATATATATGCATAAGAACTAAATATATATGCGTATAACTGAATATATATGCGAACGAACGGAATATATATGCGTAAGAATATATATGCGTATGAACGGAATATATATGTGTAAGAACGGAATATATCTGCGTAAGAAATCAATATATATGCGTAAAACTGAATATATATGCGAAAGAACGGAATATATATGCGTAAGAACTGAATATATATGCGTAAGAACTGAATATATATGCGTAAGAACTGAATATATATGCGTAAAACTGAACATATATGCGTAAGAACTGAATATATATGCATAAGATCTGAATATATGCGTAAGAACTGAATATATATGCGTAAGAAATGAATATATATGCGTAAGAACTGAAAATATATGCGTAAGAACTGAATATATATGCGTAAGAACTGAACATATATGCGTAAGAACTGAACATATATGCGTAAGAACTGAATATATATGCGTAAGAACGGAATATATATGTGTAAGAACGGAATATGTATGTGTAAGAACGGAATATATATTTGTAAGAACGGAATATATATGCGTAAGAACGGTATATATATGTGTAAGAACGGAATATGTATGTGTAAGAACGGAATATATATTTGTAAGAACGGAATATATATGTGTAAGAACGAAATATATATGTGTAAGAATGGAAGATATATGTGAAAGAACGGAATATATATGTGTAAGAACGGAATATGTATGTGTTAGAACGGAATATATATGTGTAAGAACGGAATATATATGTGTAAGAACGGAATATATGTGTAAGAATATATATGCGTAAGAACGGAATATATATGCGTAAGAAAGCAATATATATGCGTAAGAACGGAATATATATGTGTAAGAACGGAATATATATGTGTAAGAACGGAGTATATATGTGTAAGAACGGAATATATATGCGTAAGAACTGAATATATATGTGTAAGAACTGAATATATATGCGTAAGAATTGAATATATATGCATAAAACTGAATATATATGCGAAAGAACGGAATATATATGCGTAAGAACGGAATATATGTGTAAGAACGGAATATATATGTGTAAGAACGGAATATATATGTGTAAGAACGGAATATATACGTGTAAGAACGGAATATATATGTGTAAGAACGGAATATATATGTGTAAGAACGGAATATATATGTGTAAAAACGGAATATATATGTGTAAGACCTGAATATATACACTGTATGTGTAAGAACGGAATATATACGTGTAAGAACGGAATATAAACGTGTAAGAACGGAATATATATGTGTAAGAACGGAATATATATGCATTAGAACGGAATATATATGCGTAAGAACTGAACATATATGCGTAAGAACTGAACATATATGCGTAAGAACTGAATATATATGTGTAAGAACGGAATATATATGCGTAAGAACTGAATATATATGTGTAAGAACTGTATATATATATGCGTAAGAACGGAATATATATGCGTAAAAACGGAATATATATGTGTAAGAACGGAATATATATATGTGTAAGAACGGAATATGTACGTGTAAGAACGGAATATATATGTGTATATTGTGTAAGAACGGAATATATGTGTAAGAATATATATGCGTAAGAACGGAATATATATGTGTAAGAACTGAATATGTATGCGTAAGAACTGAATATATATGTGTAAGAACTGAATATATATGTGTAAGAACTGAATATATATGTGTAAGAACTGAATATATATGTGTAAGAACTGAATATATATGCGTAAGAACTGAATATATATGCGCAAGAACTGAATATATATGCGTAAGAACTGAATATATATGCGTAAGAACTGAATATATATGCGTAAGAACTGAAAATATATGCGTAAGAACGGAATATATATGCGTAAGAACTGAATATATATGCGTAAGAACGGAATATATATGCGTAAGAACGGAATATATATGTGTAAGTACTGAATATATATGTGTAAGAACGGAATATATGTGTAAGAATATATATGCGTGAGAACGGAATATATATGTGTAAGAACGGAATATATATGCGTAAGAACTGATTATATATGTGTAAGAACTGAAATATATGCGTAAGAACGGAATATATGTGTAAGAACGGAATATATATGTGTAAGAACGGAATATATATGTGTAAGAACGGAATATATACGTGTAAGAACGGAATATATATGTGTAAGAACGGAATATATATGTGTAAGAACGGAATATATATGTGTAAAAACGGAATATATATGTGTAAGACCTGAATATATACACTGTATGTGGTAAGAACGGAATATATACGTGTAAGAACGGAATATAAACGTGTAAGAACGGAATATATATGTGTAAGAACGGAATATATATGCATTAGAACGGAATATATATGCGTAAGAACTGAACATATATGCGTAAGAAATGAACATATATGCGTAAGAACTGAATATATATGTGTAAGAACGGAATATATATGCGTAAGAACTGAATATATATGTGTAAGAACTGTATATATATATGCGTAAGACCGGAATATATATGCGTAAAAACGGAATATATATGTGTAAGAACGGAATATATATATGTGTAAGAACGGAATATGTACGTGTAAGAACGGAATATATATGTGTATATATGTGTAAGAACGGAATATATGTGTAAGAATATATATGCGTAAGAACGGAATATATATGTGTAAGAACTGAATATGTATGTGTAAGAACTGAATATATATGTGTAAAAAACGGAATATATATGCGTAAGAACGGAATATATATGTGTAAGAACGAAATATATACGTGTAAGAACGGAATATATACGTGTAAGAACGGAATATATATGTTTAAGAACTGAATATATATGCGTTAGAACGGAATATATATGTGTAAGAACGGAATATATATGTGTAAGAACTGAATATATGTGCGTAAGAACTGAATATATACGTGTAAGAACGTAATATATATGTGTAAGAACGGAATAAATATGTGTAAGAACGGAATATATATGTGTAAGAACGGAATATATATGTGTAAGAAGTGAATATATATGTGTAAGAACGGAATATATATGTGTAAGAACAGAATATATATGTGTAAGAACTGAATATATATGTGTAAGAACGGAATATATATGCGTTAGAACGGAATATATATGTGTAAGAACGGAATATATATATGTAAGAACGGAATATATATGCGTAAGAACTGAATATATATGTGTAAGTACTGAATATATATGTGTTCGAACTGTATATATATGCGTAAGAACTGAATATATATGCGTAAAACTGATAATATATGCGAAGGAACGGAATATATATGCGTAAGAACGGAATATATATGTGTAAGAACGGAATAAATACGTGTAAGAACGGAATATATATGTGTAAGAACGGAATATATATGTGTAAGAACACAATATATACGTGTAAGGACGGAATATATATGTGTAAGAACGGAATATATACGTGTAAGA
>JAWPHD010026374.1:0-13277 GCA_037043455.1 Cyrtodaria siliqua | reverse complement strand
TTCAAATTTAATTTTCCCTATCCCTTAAATTATTTCTGTGGAAGACCCTGTCATTTAATTTAGTGTTATGTTACAAAAAACAAGTGATCCAAGTTCCATTAAAACTTTTGAAGTAATAGGTGTTATGGCATACGTAAGGTAATTTACTTTTAAATGATTGCCATGTGTCAACGTTTGATCGTGTTCCTTATAATACACATCCACCGTACACCTGTTTAAACCAACTTCTTAGTTTTGTTTGTATGATGTTTTACGTCATTTTCAACACATGTAAGGTTATATATGACGGTCGATTTTTGTGTGATGGAGGCAGACCACCCACTTTTCCTGGGTAGAACCTGTTGTACACCTCCCGCCATCCGTAAGAATCGACACTTCCTCACTTACAAGAAGAGCTCCCAATGGGATTCGAACCCGCAGCGGTGAGAGCCGAAGGTTTACAACGCAACGTCAGTTTAAACTATATACATACACACACACACATATCGGTTAAAAAGTAGCAATATTTATTTTACCGTGAACTTTATGTAAATAAAGACGTATTTGAATTAATTTAAGACCCTTACCTAGTATAAACAGGTGCAGAATAATCTCCGTCATGTTTGCATATTATAGTCCGCCTTGATAGAAATAAAATCCACTAAAAGAAACAAGCCCTTTTTTATTTAATCCTGGGCTATAATCCACTGTGTTTTAGTACTTATGTGACACAACTTTGGTCAAAATCATTAATTTATTATTTTTTTAAATCCGCCCATGCAAGTTTATCTCAAAGATTAATTAGTTGATATAAACTTTCCATGTGTTACATAACTGTTTTAAGATACATATACTTTAACTATTGGCCCGCGATTGTACTTAAGATTGTGCACGTTCGATTAATCCGAACAATATTGTTCACGAATTCCGAAGTATGTTAATCGAGCACCTTCCCTAGAATCATGAACATTTCAAAGAACTTCTCAGATGCGGTGAGTCACCCCGAATATTACTCAGGTAAACATATCCCCACTCCTGCACAAAACGATGTATGTTTCACCTTCAATCAGTTAATACCTATCTTTCTATCTTGTTTTGCAAAGTAAAATCCCCCCTATTCATAAATGCTTGGTCGACTGCTGTTTTGATAGGCTTCATTGAAGTTACTGACTTGAAAGAGATGCCCCAAGGTATACGCGATTTGTGAGACAGGCGATTGTTTGGTGTTTTACGTCGTTTTTCAGCACATTTCAAGTTAGTCTGTGTACGATGGTCGAATTTTTGTGGTGGAGGCAGACAAAAGACTATTCCGGATAGAACCGAAATAAGAATCGACACTTTCTCACGTACAAGTTGAGCTCCCAGTGGGATTCGAACCCGCAACGGTATACAACACAACATCGTTAACCTCTTGACCACGGAGGTACTCACAGTCGACCCAGAGAGAGGGGAGGGATACATAAGAATCCGGGAAACTGCCCTACTCCTATTGTCGAATAGATTCCTATGGTTCTTTAACGTGCACGGAGGATAGACCGATACACGGGACCGCCCGGTTTACGTCCCCACCCAACGATTGTTTGGTGTTTTACGTAATTTTTCAGCACATTTCAAGTTAGTCTGTGTACGATGGTCGATGTTTTGTGGTGGAAGCAGACCACCGACTTATTCCTGGTTAGAACCAGTACTGTATAAGAATCGACACTTTCTCACGTACAAGCTGAGCTCCCATTGGGATTCGAACCCGCAACGGTGAGAGGCAGGTTTACAACGCAACCTATTTAACCTCTTGATCACGGAGGTACTCACAGTCGACTCTACCATTATAACAGTTTGATAGATGGAGTGAAAAAGCTCGGTCTCCCCGTTACTAAACGCATTCGTGGCCGGGATGGTAAAGACGCTGAGATTGAAACTTCCTCGCCTCTCGCTGCTGCGGGCGCGAATCGCTCTGGGAGCTCGACTTGTGATAAAGTGTTGATTCTTTTGATGGCGGTAGGTATACAGTACTGGTTTTTATACAGGAATGGTGGGTGATCTGCCTCCACCGTCATATAGAGTCAAAATATGTGAAAGGAACGTAGAACACCATTTAACCAACCAACCAACTCTCCGTTACAATATTTATTTTCTCCAATATAACAATGGTTTCATTGACCAACCTTCATACAATTTCACGGGTAGACACGCCCTGTTATATTTGGCTTTATATTAAAACATTTCAATAAAACGACACTTTTGTTTCCGATAACAGCACTAGCTTTATAAAGGTGGTAGGATATAAAGAAAATATATAGCAATGCAGTTAATTGACTTATTACGTCACTGCTAGAAGTCGCTTCTCTGAGAGACGAAATCGTGCAACAGAATACAACCCCGCATCCGTAACCGCCACCGTCAGATTATTAAAGAGACACGTGCACTGACTTCTCCACTGCCGAATTATCCAATTCAATTCCATTCAAAAGGTTTATTCCAAGATTTACATATGTAAACAGCAATGTATATATAGAAATACATCATGTAAACAATCATTATGGCGAGTAAGCGACAGAAAAGATAAAGAGATAATTCATGATAGTGTGTGATAATATAAAGTGATACAAGTACTTTCATATTTATGACAAAAAAAAGGGTAAATATATAACAAAATATATTACTACCAACTAAGTTAACACTCAGTTGTATATGATCTAAATTTGAGCACCGTTATATATTGCCTATAAAGTGGGAGAACAACTTTCTGATTAAACCCCTTGAAATAGGTACATTTATCGTGCGTTATATTAACATTATGATTTATAGATTGTGTTGTAAATAGACGTCGAACAACATGGATATGATATTTTCTACAAATAACTCCTACAATATTCATTTGAATTACATCAAATCGTAAACTAATCCGGTAGTATAGGAATTATCCGATAGTATAGAGAACAAGAGTCAATGACCTTGAAGCTCTACTGATTGATTTTGATTTCAGGAAGTAGTCGCTACAGACTTGTTTTTTGAAATTCTATTTTTAACCGTGGCGGCAATCTTGAATTTCCGGCCGACCTGAAATTTTGCTAGGATCAATTAGACATTAAGAGCAACATTCCTGTGAAGTTCCATGAAAATCCGTCAAGTAGTTTCAGAGGAGTAGTCGCTACAAGTTTTCATTATATAACTCTATGTAAACAAAGATGGCCGCTGGCAGCCATGTTTAACGTCAAATCAAAACGATTTTCGACAAGGACCAACATCATGTCATACTGATCATTTTAGAAAAAGTCCCATATCAGTATCTCTTATAGTTTTGAAGAAGTAGTCGCTACAAACTTATTTATTTTAAATCTATTTTTAGCTGTGGCGGCCATCTTGAATTTCCGGCCGACCTGAAATTTTTCTAGGATCAACTAGGACATCAAGAGCAACATTCCTGTGAAGTTTCATGAACATCCGTCAAGTAGTTTCAGAGGAGTAGTCACTACAAGTTTTTACTATATAACTCTATGTAACCAAAGATGGCCAATGGCAGCCATGTTTAACGTCGAATCAAAATAATTTTCGATAAGGATCAACATCATGTCATGCTGATCATTTTAGAAAAAGTCCCATATCAATATCACTTATAGTTTTCAAGAAGTAGTCGCTACAAACTTATTTTTTAAAAATCTATTTTTAGCTGTGACGGCCATCTTGAATTTCTGGCAGATCTGAAATTTTGCTAGGATCAATTAGACATCAAGAGCAACATTCCTGTAAAGTTTCATGACAATCCGCACAGTAGTTTCAGAGAAGTAGTCGCTACAAGTTTTTACTATATAACTCTTTGTAAACAAAGATGGCCGCTGGCAGCCATGTTTAACGTTGAATCAAAACGATTTTTGACAAGGATCAACATCATGTCATGCTGATCATTTTAGAAAAAGTCCCATATCAATATCACTTATAGTTTTCAAGAAGTAGTCGCTACAAACTTGTATTTTAAAACTCTATTTTTAGCTTTGGCGGCCATCTTGGATTTCACATCAACATGAATTTTTTGCTAGGATCAACTACACTTTATGGGCAACATTTCTGTAAAGTTTCATGAATATCCATCTAGTAGTTCAGAGGAGTTGTCGCTACAAATAAAAGTTTACGGACAGACGGACAGACGGACGACGGACGCCGCACCACGGCATAAGCTCTGCTGATCTCTGATCAGTTGAGCTAAAAACATCAAATGGATAAAGCGTAAGTTTTATCGTCAATGCTAAAATGCAACTGTTGCCAAAACATATCATATTTAGTGGAGTGCGTGGTCCAGTGGTAGAGCGCCGAACTCCTGATCGAGAGGTTGTGGGTTCGATCCTCCGTTGCGGCCACGTTATTTATCTTGAGCAAGATAATTAATCCACATTGCTTGGTACTGGTTCTACCCAGGAAGCCATCGAGAGTGATTAATCTAAGTTGCAAGAACTTGTTTCGCAATCGATGTAAAATAAATATGTTTAAAACAAATATTATATAATAAGCGTTCAATCGTGTTTAAAATTTCATGAACACTCTTTTTAAAACTCTTCCACTGTCTTTTCGGCCGTATAAGCAATGACGACGATGGCACACTTCGATTCGTGTATAAAGTCATATTGCATATCAAGTCAGTATGGAAATTCCTTTCCGAACAGAAGTATGGTTTTTGCGTCACTTCCGGTGTGAAGAGATGCGCTGATATTGGTACAACGCGGCTATTTTACATTTAATCACCGCAATGATGTATGATTTATTGTGCATGTCGATATGCTGGTGGTTTACAAAGGAAAAACTGGTTTATGGTAAGATGTATTCATTTCCCCCACATTAATGACTTTTTAGATAACTAACACCCACCCACGTGCTGATAATGGTTTCTCCCGTGTTGGCACCATCCATGCCAATTATCTCCGCTCCAAAAATAGTCAGACGAGTCAGAAAGAATCCGAACCAGTCTGATTCGAATTCGAGGTTGCATAGATCCGTTTAATTAGCTCTAATTTTGTCTATGCATAGATTCGTGTAATTAGAACTATTGTTTGTCTCCTTCAATTTGAACTTCGGAATATTGAAGTTTTGCCTCGTCATTCTGCTTACTTTACTGTGTGCGTGTTATGTGATTGTTCGAATGAGTTGCATTTTTAAGAAAATTAACGATAATGATCGACAAACTTGTGTATTACACACCTGTTTGCCGTGTATAATCAAGATAAACGAATATAAATGGCTTCCGCTGATAAAAAGTATATTTTAGGTTTGCTGTCTGCTTTGTTCTCTTTGTATATTTACTCGAGGTAACTGAAGAAAAGAACAAGCAGTTTATTATGCTAGACCTATTTATATGTATTTTGAAGGTTGTATAAGCACGCCTCAGACACGACCTCGGAGGGTTTGTTGATTGATTACTCACGCCGATTTGTTTATATCTATTTGTGTAAATTGTATATTTGCATCGTTTATTATTTTTCTGACTAGATTTATATATTGTAAACATGTTGTAGACGAGAAACTGTATAGTTTAAGTCTAAATAAAAGTTTGCTCTGTTCTGTTCTGTTCTGTTCTGTATAACCTAGGATAAGCAATTCTCTGATGCGACCTCGGAGGGTTTGCTGATTGATAACTCACGCTGATTATAACCTAGGATAAGCACGCCTCTGATGCGACCTTAGCGTTTGCTGAGGGTTTGATTACTCACGCCGCTTATATTCCCCGATAAGTATGCTCGGACATCTCAATTCTCGTTATTAGTCCGAAGGGTTAAAAGTAGTTTCAAGCTCAGTCAAATTGTCAGCAGTAAAAGACGGTTGAAAACGTGCACTTGTATAGTCGCATTTACAGGTTTCGTAAAATGGCAATAGTTTACTTAGTAAATAGGTAATTAAACAATGTTATTTACATTACATATATACATACGCTTCTGTATACACATGTTTGTTTGCCAGTATTGTTGATTGATCTGACATTTCGATATTGATCTATTGATCGCGGTACACTACCTAGACTGGCTAAGTTAATGTTTATACTATTTTAGACAACACAAGCTATTATCAAATAAAATAGTCTGCATTAAGTCCCCTTTGAATTATTGGCTTCAGTGGTTGGGAGCTATTCAGAAATGATTGGGATTTTAAGATTGTATTTTGATTCTAATTGCAAAATATTAAAAAACAAAATAACCTCTGGAACGACAACCAGTCTATACGCTACCAGTCGAGCTTGAAGGCAAAACAAACATCAATCCCGCATACGTATTTAGTTTGAATTGATTTAATCATCGTATTTTTTCCCCAGCTAATTGATTTCAGTTTAACTTGTAAAAAGCATCGTTATACATACATATGTGCGCACGCACGCACGCACTCATGCACACAGGCACAAACACACACACACACCCACACACACACACACACACCATACCATACCATACGTTACGTACGTACGCACGCACGCACGCTCTCATGCACACAGCACAGGCTCAAACACACATACATATATACATACATACATACATACATACATACATACATACATACATACATACATACATACACTGCTTATGTAGTATAAGTTTCAAGGAAGACAGTCACTGTGACGTTTGATACGTTTACAGTTTAACGAATGCAATGGGGTTTAAGTGGCAACACCCATGTCCACCCAAATAATGGCAAAATTACACTACAAATCGTTTATCCAAACCCTATCTAAGTGTTCATGTCATGCAAAAAATATATATGTGCCGAGTGAAAGTAAAGGTTTATTCACGGGTAGGCCTACTTAAAAATACCCGAGACTGAATATGCGTAAAATGAATTATGAGTTTGTTACGTTTTAAATCGACGTACTGTTTTGAGTTTTGGCTTGGCTTATATTGTGTCTATAGAGTTCGGATTTTCAAAATATGTAAGTTATATATATATAACTCATCGTCAGTAGGTCTAGAACCGGTATACATGTGTTGTAAACTTTGCCTGTTGATGACGGGATAGGGACTTAAAAACAACAACAACAACAACAACAACAACAACAACAACAACAAAGGTCATGACTTCCACTAAAACCCAGTAAGTTATTAACGGTTTCTGTGGTGTTTAAAATATAATAAATCTACGTTACATCGTTAATGACAACACAAATGAAAAGCAATATGGCAGGAAAATTACTCAATTTGTTAGAAATAGATAGGGCGTATCAACTGGTGGTATAGAATTACCCGAACGGTAATAGACATAAATCGCTGTAAAATTACAAAAGCGGTCTGTTGTTAATTATTTTTACATCGTATATCAAAACATAAATGCCATAATCGTCCCAACGAGAGGTCGAATTAATATTATTTCTACATCTACAGGTACTGCGTGTTATGTCTGCACTTTTTTTGGCTGTTTTTATATACGTTATTGGGTCATATTCCCAATGCTAACACATGTAGACCCCCACCCACCCACCCACCCACCCAATTTTGAGATCAATATTCCCAACTAAAATAAAATAAAAATCCTCTGGAAAGTACCCTAAGTTCGAAAAGTATTGAGTACGAAACGCTTTTAAATGCCTCTGTTGATCTTGGTGTACTTTAACAATATTAAACATGTTAAAGATACAATTTTTTAATAAATGTTTTACTGTATTTTTTCCTACTTTATGAAAACATGCGCTAAAATTCCTGATTTTGATTGTACGGGATATGCTCCCAAAATATAGAAAAACAACACTGGCCCGTGTTTTAGTTACATTAGTTGTACATGCTTTGTTATATAATGAAACAAAGTAGTATGTATTTCGCTTGAATAGTAGTTATATCTGTATCTGAACATAATATGTTGATTGTTTGTTTGATTATTTGTTTGTGTGGTGTTAAACGTCATTTTCCAGCTCACTTTAGGCTATATATGACGGTCGATTTTTTTGTGTTGGAGGCATACCACCCACTTATTCCTGTGTAGAACGCAGAGTCTTACGATCTCGACCACGGATGCGCTAAAGGGACACATGGCAATATTATTATTTTTTAAAAACTGGCGGCGTACCGTTAGTTTTTCTACATAAATTGCATTTGTTCAATCATTAATGTTAATTATAAGAATTGTATTAAGCCATTTGTTTTTGAATATTATTAATTTTTGATATTATTAAACCAATAATATATTTAAACTTATAGTTTAATAAGACGAAATATTGAAAACTTAAAAATTTGATTTATTTAAATGTGACCAGGGTAAAAGTAAAAATGATACTGGATATATAAATCGAGATACCCATTTCAATTACTTCAAGATTGCCCTGTGTCCCTTTAATAAAGTGGTGTAAATTATTAACAGCGTTGTTTACATAGATGCTTCCGAATGACACATATTTAATACGCTTGAACTATTAATTCAATCTGTCAATTCAAATGATCTCAACTCGTATATCTTTCACCTGTAGGTAGAAAAGTCACAAGACATAATTTTTAAATACGACCACGATAAAACATATGACTTAAAAAAACCGAATACACGCAGTAAATCTCTATATAAATATTCTGTTCACGTGGGTGTTAATTTACTCAATGAGTTCAAAGGCTAATACCTCGATAATTTTTTGGAATCCAAAGATCATTTGTGCTGTTTTGGGGTATATATATTATAACTAATACACAATGCATTCTTAACCATTTTCTCACTCCGGTATAACATTATTTTATTTGAAAAGCTTGATACGTAATTTATTAGTGTCTGGGTTGGCAGGTGTAATCTATTTGTAATGCATGTCGCCTTACTTGAATATTTACAAAGGCTTTAACGAGACTCCGCCTAATCTTGTCTGTATTGAATTAGGTTACATTTAATTGTTTTTGTAAACTGTTTGACATATGTGTCAACCTGTTTTACATATTGCGTACTATTCCTATACATGTAGTCCTCATCCCGCAATCAACAGGCACATTTTACAACATAATTATGTAAACCGTTTTCAAACCTGACGATTTATGTATCTTATTATATTTTCAGAATACGAACTCTACCGACAAAATATAAACGGCTTTAACCAGCCTGGCATTTTACGCATATTCAGTCACTGGTACCCGTGAATATGTTCTATGGAGGGTTAGTGTCTTTAAGACATTTGATGACCGAACGGCTATGCTTACCATGATTCATACTGGTACTCTTGAATATGTTCTATGGAGGGTTAGTGCCATAAAAGCAACACGTTCCTGTCATCAAGAGTTGGTCGATGACCTACTTTGTCAACTTAGTTCATTTTTACACAATAACTTGCCAAACCGATGTCAAACTTACATCTACATCCTACTCCCAGTTAATTTAGTTTGATTAATTCAGCCCTGTATAGTTTTCTAACACCGTACACACACTTTGTTATTTTTCGTTTGTGACTGATAACGCTTAAGTGAGGGCATCCGTGTCCGATTACTACATTTTCTTTATTATGTACATTATTACATACTCGGGGAAGTTTAGGTAACTGTACATAAAAGACCATGACTGCTGGTTGAATTGTGTTTTCGTCATTTTCCAGCACATTTTAGGCTATAAATGACCGACGAATTTTAATGGTGAAGAACTTATTCCTGGGTAGAATTAGTACTGTATACCTCCCGCATTCTTAATAATCGACACTGTCTCACTTACAAGACGAGCTCCCAGTGGGGTTCGAACCCGCAGCGGTGAGAGGCGAGGGGGTTTCAAACTCAGCGTCTTTACCATCCCGGCCTCGGAAGCGCTGAAGTATCCACGAGGAAAGACGCTCCATAAAATAAACTCATTACTTGGTCCCGCCTTAATTCCATTAAGCGATGGGGCCTTAATTCCATTAAGCGATGGGAAAGCTTATATTAGCAGGATATTATAACGGATATTTCGACAATAAAACATTTTATACTAAAAAAATGCGATTACCTGTTTAAAATTACCTATTATATGTTTTAATTTTACAATATGCAAACCGTTTAAGCCGAAATGTAGGTTTTATTTCATACCCCAGCCAACCCCGTTTTCCCTTCTTGGAGAAGGGGTTGGGTGGGGTAGGAACGTTAATACTCAGATCACGTAATGTGTTGTGCTTTTAAGGTGAACCTTTTATAGTTTTACTTCAAACACACCTTTACTTCATATGATGAATGTTTTATACAGGGAGAAAGGCGTTGTACAGATGGTGGATAAAGCTGACCGTTAATTACAGGTGTCACGGTCCAGTGTACCCGCAGGGGAAGGGTGATTAACACACTCTGTATGTATACATAGACTAGACAGCTGACATACTGGTCCGTTATATAGGCTATATATTGATGTTAATATTTCTATTAATTGCGATACTTGTGTTATTGCTGATCTGCTTTTGCGATATGCAATAATACAAAACAGGTTAAAATGCAGCCTTTTTCTATTTTTTCAAAGTATTTGTGTCTTTTGTAATGAAAACAAGAAAGTAATACCCATTTAAAAACAGTTTAGGTATCCATTTTATTGCGGCTTAAGACATTTTTAGTATTCAACAATACCAATATACTATATGTACAAAGAAACTATTCGGGTAGTAAGAGAAACCAAAAAAGTTGAGAATAAAAAAACGATATGCCGATGGCAGTTTCGTGGTGGCCATGTTTGGAGTCCACGATATGCCGATGGCAGTTTCGTGGGTGGCCATTTTTGGGGTCCACGTTATGCCGATGGCAGTTTCGTGGGTGGCCATTTATGGTGGTCCACTGCTGATGGAGAGTTTCGTGGGTGCCCTATTTTGGGTCCACGTTATACTGATGGCAGTTTCTCGGGTGGCCATTTTTAGGGTCCACGTTATACTGATGTTATACTGATGGCAGTTTCTCGGGTTGCATTTTTAGGGTCCACGTTATACTGATGGCAGTTTCTCGGGCTGACCATTTTAAGGTCCACGTTATACTGATGGCAGTTTCTCGGGCGGCCATTTTTAGGGTCCACGTTATACTGATGGCAGTTTCTCTTGCGGTCATTTTTCTGGGGTATACGAGGGTGCTTCAAAAAGTTCTGTCACTAAGCATATATACTTTGAACTGGATATAACACTGAGATAAAGTAGTGTATTTATAGTACTACTGGGTTCGCTCTCTTAAAATGTCCACAACAAAAATGAAAAATTTCCGGTTATTTATACCCCTGTATTACCTCCCCCTACCAACACCTTTTGGATACTGGCATCTCTGAAAATGTCCTTGTTACAAAACGTTGTAAACATTATTTGAATAATTCTATGCTTTTAAATTTTCTTGTACGCCATCTGTGTTTTTATTCGCCCATAATCCATGAATTGTTTTTTCAAGAATTCGGCAAGGTCTTGCTGCAAACCAGATATGAGTGAATGCATATCCCTAATTTTAGCAGAAAATAACACTGATTTTCTTCATTTTGTTTACGGAAATGTTATAATATCTTTTAAATGTCGTAATTATTTCTCATAGTATTAATATGTTTTCATATTTTTTTTACAAATTCTAGTCCTTCAGTGTTTAAATTTCATATTCAATATATTATTGCAGAATTTTGTGCAATTTTTTAGTGAAAATATGATCAATTCCAAAAATGCTATTTCAGAAGACTGCCCTTCATTTAATGTCCATTTATCATTAATTAATTTTACACGTTAGATTAAAATGTTCAATTTCTAAGACACAATGCCTTTTCATCTACCATGCTTAAATTCTAAATCTTGTAATGCACAGATATTACTGGTAATGTATGAGAAATTTCAAAGGTCTTCAACATGTACTTCAAAGAGAAAAAGGCATTTCAAAAAGTAACAATTAACATACCTGAAAAAAACTCAGGACGAAAATGCCTCAGTATGTATAAAGATGATGTGTATTAAATGTTCCATAAATTTCGTCACACAAACGATACAGCATATATTTTACATCAATGGAATGGTATTGAAACTCCTCTTTCATTTGTGGTACCAAACATCAACACTCACAAATAAGTGTTAATACACGTTAGTGACAGAACTTATTGAATGACCCTCGTACCGTAATACTGATGCAGTCTTCGTGGGTGGCCATTTTTTGGGGTCCTCTATATGCTGATGACCATTTCGCGGGTGGCCATTTTTGGGTCCAGGTTATGCTGATGGCAGTTTCGTGGGTGCCATTTTTGGGGGTTCACGATATGCTAATGGCAGTTTCTCGGGTGGCCATTTTTGGGGTCCACGTAATGCTGATGGCAGTTTCGTGGGTGGCCAATTTTTGGGGTTCACGATATGCTGATGGCAGTTTCTCGGGTGGCCATTTTTGGGGGTCCACGTTATACTGATGGCGAGTTTCCCGGGTGGCCTTTTTAGGGTCCACGTTATACTGATGGGCAGTTTCTGCGGTGGCCCATTTTTAGGGTCCATGTTATACTGATGCAGTTTCTCGGGTGGCCATTTTTAGGGTCCAAGTTAATACTGATGGCAGTTTCTCGGGCGGCACATTTTTTGGGGTATACGTTATACTGATGGCAGTTTCGTGGGTGGCCAGTTTTTGGGGTCCTCTATATGCTGATGACAGTTTCGCGGGTGGCCATTTTTGGGGTCCAACGTATATACTGATGGCAGTTTTCCCGGGTGGCCATTTTAGGGTCCACGTTATACTGATGCAGTTTTCTCGGGTGGCATTTTTAGGGTCCACGTATACTGATGGCAGTTTCTCGGGTGGCCATTTTTTGGGGACTATACGTTATACTGATGGCAGTTTCGTGTGTGGCCATTTTTGGGGGTCCTTATATGCTGATGATAGTTCGCGGGTGGCCATTTTTGGGAGTCCACGTTATACTGATGGCAGTTTCCGGTTGGCCATTTTAGGGTCCAACGTTATACTGATGGCAGTTTTCGGGTGGCATTTTTAGGGTCCACGTTATAGTGATGGCAGTTTCTCGGGTGGCCATTTTAGGGTCACACGTTATACTGATGGCAGTTTCGTGGGTGGCCATTTTTGGGGTCCTCTATATGCTGATGGACAGTTTCGCGGGTGGGCCATTTTTGGGGTCACGTTTGCTGATGGCAGTTTCGGTGGATGGGGCCATTTTTGGGGTTCCACGATATGCTGATGCAGTTTTCGCGGTGGCCATTTTTGGTGGTCCACGTTATGCTGATAGCAGTTTCGCGGGTGGCACTTTTTGTGGTCCACGATATGCTGATGGCAGTTTCTCGGGTGGACATTTTTGGGGTCCACGTTATGCTGAATAAGCAGTTTCGCCTGGTGGCAATTTTTGTGGGTCCACGATATGCTGATGGCAGTTTCTCGGTGTAGCGCTGATACCATGTATGATTAGTATCAGTAATAGGATAG
>JAWPHD010026373.1:0-13280 GCA_037043455.1 Cyrtodaria siliqua | reverse complement strand
GTTTTTATTCTTATTCCAATTGACATCAATCACTTCCATATCAGGTGGGAAGCAGAGTGGTTTTTAGCTCCGCCGTCCACTTATCATAGCAACACATGACAACGGAAAGTAGTACGTCATTTTCCGTCAACGTCAAAAAAAAGTGAAACAGCCGCCATTTTCTTTTTTTTTAAACGCGTAATCTGGAAGGTTGTAACAAGTTTACATGATTAAAATTTTAGTTCCCATTTAAGTTTCGTCATCTTCAGCTGTATTGACTTTTAGATGCTTTACTGCGCGAGAAATTTCGAGATTCACCCATTTAAAATTCCGAACCGAGGGGAAGTAACTCGTAAGATATGTCATTGTTAAAATGCGTTTAAAAATGGTAACACTTGTGTTCTTTTCTTATGAAATACAAGGAGATAATAAACATATGTTGTTTAAGCTTAAATAGTACATGGCGTGTACTACATGTTACGAACATCATGGTATTTCTTTATAAAATTTACATGCTAAAACGATAAAATGTTCGACACCGCACTGTCGGTCAAAAAATATAACGAGTGTCAAGTCATTGAACGTCTACAGGTGCGTATTCGGTGAAGGGGCTCACACTAAAGTCTGAAAAGTAGTCTGTAGCCTATATTTAAAAAGGCTGACCGCTGTTCAGCTTCTCGTTGTCCATTTTGATGGCCAACCTGGAATTATGGAACTCAACTGGCCACCCGCAAATGTTTTTTTATTTATTTTTTATTGGCGAGTATCACCATATGCAGCCATATTTAACATCAAATTATACTAAAACAAAGCTGCAGTCCAATTTATTTGGTTATCCCTCACCGGCCCGTCACCACCACCATCACCCCACCCCACCCATAAAAAAATTAAAAATGCGGGTCTGGTCAGGGTAGGTGTCTCATTGGAATCTGGGAAAGTCGACCTTGAACTAGAAGTGTGTTCCATCACCCATGAACACTTGCTTCGCCTGCTGACACTGCTGTTTGCTTATTTCCAAGGTTAGGTTGCAGGTTAGACTGATAAATAGGGCATAACTCTGCCAAAATGAAAGTCAGAGGTATTGCACATGTGTAACAACATTCATTGAGATGAAGACGTGGGTGAAGTTTCATGAACACAATTAAAATACTTTTCAACTGATGGCCAAGGTTAGGTTGCAGGTTAAAGCAAGACGGACGGACGACGACGGACAAAGTGATCGATAAGTGTCTGCCATCCTAAGCAGTTGACACAAAAATAAGTGTTCAGTTCTCATATAAATATATCCGTCATGCGGATAATTTTTTATGCACTCTTCAACCCAATGAATTTTACTTGACCAGGCTAGACCAGTGACATTTGCTTTATCAGACGAGTACCGCTAAGTACAGCAAACATGTTTCGAGATGCTAATTTCAAATTCAGTGCTTGATATACACTTCAAGATTGCCATCATCGGCCCATGTGTCACTTTAATTACAAAAGATCTATTTCAAAAGCTTGAATAAACAATAAATAGATTAAAATGACCTTGTGTTCCCAAAAGGCAGTTTTTCAGTTTCAGATACATGACTGTACGCAAATGGAAACTTTTTTTTACATACAATGTATATCCAACTGAACCAAAGAATAAATAATACAATATTGTATTTATATTATATTTATAAACTAAACATCTATTAAATACAATAATGAAATTTACTTCACTTACCACAAAAAAATCAATGTCATATATGGCCTAAAATGTGTTAAAATGATGTAAAACACCAAAAGTTTTTTTGAATGTGACCATCTAGTGTCAATGTACGACATTGTATACATTTGGTGTTTTTTAACAGCTTTACATATTATATAGTCTCTGTGAGGTATAATTATGTTCATTTTGGTTCTTTAAAAAAATAATGTCTGCTCAGTCCTCGGGGTTGCCAAACTGGTCACCATCATGATCAGGCGAACACATCTCAAGCGGGATACGCAGTAACAAGTATAAACTGTAACGCATAAGGCCGAAGAAAAATTAACCGCGTTTCTGATTTGGCCTAATTAAATGAATATATTTCCTGGAGTTTAGAATCTTGCGATCACAGTATTGTAAACTTTTTTGGTTAAATCCACGTCTTTCAGGGTTGCATTGGTATTTGAAAAGACGACATAACGAAAAGACGACAGAACGACAGAACGAAAAGTCGCCAAATGCATAGCGAAATGACGACAGAACGACAAGACGACATAACGGCAAGACGACAGAACGAAAAGACGACAGAACGAAAATACGACAGAACGACAGAAAGACAGAACGAAGACGCCAAATGCATCGCGAAAAGACGACAGAACGACAAGACGACAGAACGAAAGGCCACACGAAATAACGAAAGACAATATCAAACGGCGTCTTTTCGCGGCTGAAGTTTCGTGCTTTCTTTCTTTCGCGTGACGTTCTGTCGTCTTTTCGCCCATGAAATGACGTCTTTTCGTTCTGTCGTTCTGTCGTCTTTTCGTCCTGTCGCCATTTCGTTCTGTCGTCTTTTCGCGACGAAATAACGAAAAGACGACATGGCAGAAATTAGCAATACAATTAGCCACCATAATAACGCACACTTAGTCGGCCAAATATTCTAGATGTAAAAAAAATGTGGGGAAGGTTGTGAGGGGATTCAGCTAGTTAGAGAAAGGACACGACTGTGCTGTAGACGTTTTGATCACAGTGCAGCCTCGAGACATTTCAGTACTGTGCTTAATGTTGAGGTCTCGCTACGCAGTTATCTCCCTTGAAATCCATGCCGGAATAGTTATTGTGCCATAAAAGGCAGTAGTATGTTCTTCGGTTTTAAATATTTTTAATAATTGCTGAAATATATGTTTATTGTTGTTGGAGGTGAGATAAGCACAGTCTGAAATTGGATGTGCAGCTATTAGACGATACTGCCACCAAAATATGACAGCTTTATGGGCGTTGACGAATAGGAGCAATTCTGGTACAGCATCTGGAGTTAAAACCCAAAATAGTTCAATGGATGACACCACTCAAATTACAAAAAGAAAACCTGGTAAACGTATCAGATTGTGTACAGTTGTATGTGGACAAATGCCGGTGTTTCATAAAAAAAGTAACGTTTAGCTTGGAGACTTCCTGTTCGGAATGGCCCGGTAAACGTTTTCATATAGACAAACAGCTAGAGTACATGCACTGTGGTGTGATACCTTGAGACCTTAACGTCTCACACCACAATTGATTTTTCATAGTTACCCATTGTTTTGTTTTTGTTCGTGACATAGAGATAAACACAATTTACAACATGTCTTTATGCTTAAAGTTTTCATTGATCCAATATTTGCAATTTAAAACACAATTAACACATATTTACCAGGTTGAACATTTTTAAATTTCATGTTTGCGTGACACCTAGAATTTAACGTAATAATATGACAAAAATACAACCCCGTAATGATTAGACAGTGTGTAAAATGAGGCAGAATTAGCTAGAAATCTGACATCAACATGAATGGTTCTGTGATCTCTTCCTAAAATGCTGTATACTTAGAACCTGGTAAGGATACATCAATGTATTGTGTGTATATATAGAGTCAATTTCTCAAAATGTCTAATAAGTTATATATACATCATGTCGTCAGTAGGTGTAGAAATGATGTACCTATGTTGTAAAATGTGTTGACGGCAGGATAGCTACTTTAAATAAACAGCAGCATATTGCCTATACAATATATAGCGGACATTTCCAGTATGCGTTTCTTTTTCATTTCAGTGTATTGTAATGTATGCACTGGTAAGTAATAATGAGAAACTGTTAACGTTTGAATCAATACACTATCTGCCTACATACCTAAACATTTACACATTTTCATTTTATCTTTCATCTTCATTGTCACAGTTTTATCGTTTTTTATTTGTATCTGATATTATCTTGATGTGTAACCATGGCAACAGATGACTCATATTATTGATCATTTAACCAGGAAAGTATATTATGGTATAACATAAAAGGGACTGGAGGCGATCTGGAAGACGTACAGAGGTCAAAACGATTTTGTTTGTTTGTTTGTATGGCGTTTTACATCATTTTTCAACACATGTAAGGTTATATATGACGGTCGATTTTTTTGTGGTGGAGGCAGACACCCACTTTTCTTGGGTAGAACCAGTACTGTACACCTCCCGCCATCCGTAAGAATCGACACTTCCTCACTTACAAGTCGAGCTCCCAGTGTGATTCGAACCCGCAGCGGTGATACGCGAACGTTTACAATGCAACGTCGTTAACCATTCGGCCACAGAGACGCATGAGGTCAAACGAAATATGAAAACAACCATAATAGGGTGTGTCAGTTTCATATCCAATAAACTAGGCCATATGCTCCGTACGGTTTAATTATGTTCAATGACAATGTTATGTTTGGATAACTAGAATACTCGGCTAGTTGTTTGTTTTGTAGTATGATTAATATTAATTAATACGATGCTTTCAGGCTCGTATACATGTTTGTTTTGTGCCCCATGTGGTTCCGGGGGCCCCGTTTGGTTACGGAGCAAAGACTAGGACCACTGCAGATCCCGTTAGAGGGGAAGGTAGACGGGTAGAACTACTCCCCACCCTCCCCCAAATGCATGTTAATTTTATCATTGTTTGTTCATACTCATTAAAGGTCTTCACCATGAGCGCTGCATTGTTTCAGGTACCATCTCGCTCATATCACTACAGCAGTGACAGAAACTCTAACGTGGCTCCAGCGTAAATGTCTACAGTAGAATTTGCAGCAACTCTGCAGTTCAGGGTGAGAAGGTTCTAGGCCCGTTATCCATATTTTATCTCGATGTACATGGAGGATGAGCCTGGCATGTTCATTCCTGTCAGGCGGCATATAACCTTTCATGTGTTGGTGCGCCTTAAAACCCCAATTCAATTCAATGTTTGTTTTGTGATCAAAATACACTTTATTCGAACTATGTGTACAACTGTTAGCAATATAACGTCCTTTTAAACTAGTATTTATGATTTGGCAACAAAACGAGATGAGTTCCCGAGTTTTCGAGGTCAGATACTTTCATAAATTAAACCGAAGGTAAAATGTGGCTTAATTTAATGAATATTCACATTTTATATGAAACTGAGGTATACTATAAAGGTTTTTATTCTTATTCCAATTGACATCAATCACTTCCATATCAGGTGGGAAGCAGAGTGGTTTTTAGCTCCGCCGTCCACTTATCATAGCAACACATGACAACGGAAAGTAGTACGTCATTTTCCGTCAACGTCAAAAAAAAGTGAAACAGCCGCCATTTTCTTTTTTTTTAAACGCGTAATCTGGAAGGTTGTAACAAGTTTACATGATTAAAATTTTAGTTCCCATTTAAGTTTCGTCATCTTCAGCTGTATTGACTTTTAGATGCTTTACTGCGCGAGAAATTTCGAGATTCACCCATTTAAAATTCCGAACCGAGGGGAAGTAACTCGTAAGATATGTCATTGTTAAAATGCGTTTAAAAATGGTAACACTTGTGTTCTTTTCTTATGAAATAAAGGAGATAATAAACATATGTTGTTTAAGCTTAAATAGTACATGGCGTGTACTACATGTTACGAACATCATGGTATTTCTTTATAAAATGTACACGCTAAAACGATAAAATGTTCGACACCGCACTGTCGGTCAAAAAATATAACGAGTGTAAAGTCATTGAACGTCTACAGGTGCGTATTCGGTGAAGGGGCTCACACTAAAGTCTGAAAAGTAGTCTGTAGCCTATATTTAAAAAGGCTGACCGCTGTTCAGCTTCTCGTTGTCCATTTTGATGGCCAACCTGGAATTATGGAACTCAACTGGCCACCCGCAAATGTTTTTTTATTTATTTTTTATTGGCGAGTATCACCATATGCAGCCATATTTAACATCAAATTATACTAAAACAAAGCTGCAGTCCAATTTATTTGGTTATCCCTCACCGGCCCGTCACCACCACCATCACCCACCCCACCCATAAAAAAATTAAAAATGCGGGTCTGGTCAGGGTAGGTGTCTCATTGGAATCTGGGAAAGTCGACCTTGAACTAGAAGTGTGTTCCATCACCCATGAACACTTGCTTCGCCTGCTGACACTGCTGTTTGCTTATTTCCAAGGTTAGGTTGCAGGTTAGACTGATAAATAGGGCATAACTCTGCCAAAATGAAAGTCAGAGGTATTGCACATGTGTAACAACATTCATTGAGATGAAGACGTGGGTGAAGTTTCATGAACACAATTAAAATACTTTTCAACTGATGGCCAAGGTTAGGTTGCAGGTTAAAGCAAGACGGACGGACGACGACGGACAAAGTGATCGATAAGTGTCTGCCATCCTAAGCAGTTGACACAAAAATAAGTGTTCAGTTCTCATATAAATATATCCGTCATGCGGATAATTTTTTATGCACTCTTCAACCCAATGAATTTTACTTGACCAGGCTAGACCAGTGACATTTGCTTTATCAGACGAGTACCGCTAAGTACAGCAAACATGTTTCGAGATGCTAATTTCAAATTCAGTGCTTGATATACACTTCAAGATTGCCATCATCGGCCCATGTGTCACTTTAATTACAAAAGATCTATTTCAAAAGCTTGAATAAACAATAAATAGATTAAAATGACCTTGTGTTCCCAAAAGGCAGTTTTTCAGTTTCAGATACATGACTGTACGCAAATGGAAACTTTTTTTTACATACAATGTATATCCAACTGAACCAAAGAATAAATAATACAATATTGTATTTATATTATATTTATAAACTAAACATCTATTAAATACAATAATGAAATTTACTTCACTTACCACAAAAAAATCAATGTCATATATGGCCTAAAATGTGTTAAAATGATGTAAAACACCAAAAGTTTTTTTGAATGTGACCATCTAGTGTCAATGTACGACATTGTATACATTTGGTGTTTTTTAACAGCTTTACATATTATATAGTCTCTGTGAGGTATAATTATGTTCATTTTGGTTCTTTAAAAAAATAATGTCTGCTCAGTCCTCGGGGTTGCCAAACTGGTCACCATCATGATCAGGCGAACACATCTCAAGCGGGATACGCAGTAACAAGTATAAACTGTAACGCATAAGGCCGAAGAAAAATTAACCGCGTTTCTGATTTGGCCTAATTAAATGAATATATTTCCTGGAGTTTAGAATCTTGCGATCACAGTATTGTAAACTTTTTTGGTTAAATCCACGTCTTTCAGGGTTGCATTGGTATTTGAAAAGACGACATAACGAAAAGACGACAGAACGACAGAACGAAAAGTCGCCAAATGCATAGCGAAATGACGACAGAACGACAAGACGACATAACGGCAAGACGACAGAACGAAAAGACGACAGAACGAAAATACGACAGAACGACAGAAAGACAGAACGAAGACGCCAAATGCATCGCGAAAAGACGACAGAACGACAAGACGACAGAACGAAAGGCCACACGAAATAACGAAAGACAATATCAAACGGCGTCTTTTCGCGGCTGAAGTTTCGTGCTTTCTTTCTTTCGCGTGACGTTCTGTCGTCTTTTCGCCCATGAAATGACGTCTTTTCGTTCTGTCGTTCTGTCGTCTTTTCGTCCTGTCGCCATTTCGTTCTGTCGTCTTTTCGCGACGAAATAACGAAAAGACGACATGGCAGAAATTAGCAATACAATTAGCCACCATAATAACGCACACTTAGTCGGCCAAATATTCTAGATGTAAAAAAAATGTGGGGAAGGTTGTGAGGGGATTCAGCTAGTTAGAGAAAGGACACGACTGTGCTGTAGACGTTTTGATCACAGTGCAGCCTCGAGACATTTCAGTACTGTGCTTAATGTTGAGGTCTCGCTACGCAGTTATCTCCCTTGAAATCCATGCCGGAATAGTTATTGTGCCATAAAAGGCAGTAGTATGTTCTTCGGTTTTAAATATTTTTAATAATTGCTGAAATATATGTTTATTGTTGTTGGAGGTGAGATAAGCACAGTCTGAAATTGGATGTGCAGCTATTAGACGATACTGCCACCAAAATATGACAGCTTTATGGGCGTTGACGAATAGGAGCAATTCTGGTACAGCATCTGGAGTTAAAACCCAAAATAGTTCAATGGATGACACCACTCAAATTACAAAAAGAAAACCTGGTAAACGTATCAGATTGTGTACAGTTGTATGTGGACAAATGCCGGTGTTTCATAAAAAAAGTAACGTTTAGCTTGGAGACTTCCTGTTCGGAATGGCCCGGTAAACGTTTTCATATAGACAAACAGCTAGAGTACATGCACTGTGGTGTGATACCTTGAGACCTTAACGTCTCACACCACAATTGATTTTTCATAGTTACCCATTGTTTTGTTTTTGTTCGTGACATAGAGATAAACACAATTTACAACATGTCTTTATGCTTAAAGTTTTCATTGATCCAATATTTGCAATTTAAAACACAATTAACACATATTTACCAGGTTGAACATTTTTAAATTTCATGTTTGCGTGACACCTAGAATTTAACGTAATAATATGACAAAAATACAACCCCGTAATGATTAGACAGTGTGTAAAATGAGGCAGAATTAGCTAGAAATCTGACATCAACATGAATGGTTCTGTGATCTCTTCCTAAAATGCTGTATACTTAGAACCTGGTAAGGATACATCAATGTATTGTGTGTATATATAGAGTCAATTTCTCAAAATGTCTAATAAGTTATATATACATCATGTCGTCAGTAGGTGTAGAAATGATGTACCTATGTTGTAAAATGTGTTGACGGCAGGATAGCTACTTTAAATAAACAGCAGCATATTGCCTATACAATATATAGCGGACATTTCCAGTATGCGTTTCTTTTTCATTTCAGTGTATTGTAATGTATGCACTGGTAAGTAATAATGAGAAACTGTTAACGTTTGAATCAATACACTATCTGCCTACATACCTAAACATTTACACATTTTCATTTTATCTTTCATCTTCATTGTCACAGTTTTATCGTTTTTTATTTGTATCTGATATTATCTTGATGTGTAACCATGGCAACAGATGACTCATATTATTGATCATTTAACCAGGAAAGTATATTATGGTATAACATAAAAGGGACTGGAGGCGATCTGGAAGACGTACAGAGGTCAAAACGATTTTGTTTGTTTGTTTGTATGGCGTTTTACATCATTTTTCAACACATGTAAGGTTATATATGACGGTCGATTTTTTTGTGGTGGAGGCAGACACCCACTTTTCTTGGGTAGAACCAGTACTGTACACCTCCCGCCATCCGTAAGAATCGACACTTCCTCACTTACAAGTCGAGCTCCCAGTGTGATTCGAACCCGCAGCGGTGATACGCGAACGTTTACAATGCAACGTCGTTAACCATTCGGCCACAGAGACGCATGAGGTCAAACGAAATATGAAAACAACCATAATAGGGTGTGTCAGTTTCATATCCAATAAACTAGGCCATATGCTCCGTACGGTTTAATTATGTTCAATGACAATGTTATGTTTGGATAACTAGAATACTCGGCTAGTTGTTTGTTTTGTAGTATGATTAATATTAATTAATACGATGCTTTCAGGCTCGTATACATGTTTGTTTTGTGCCCCATGTGGTTCCGGGGGCCCCGTTTGGTTACGGAGCAAAGACTAGGACCACTGCAGATCCCGTTAGAGGGGAAGGTAGACGGGTAGAACTACTCCCCACCCTCCCCCAAATGCATGTTAATTTTATCATTGTTTGTTCATACTCATTAAAGGTCTTCACCATGAGCGCTGCATTGTTTCAGGTACCATCTCGCTCATATCACTACAGCAGTGACAGAAACTCTAACGTGGCTCCAGCGTAAATGTCTACAGTAGAATTTGCAGCAACTCTGCAGTTCAGGGTGAGAAGGTTCTAGGCCCGTTATCCATATTTTATCTCGATGTACATGGAGGATGAGCCTGGCATGTTCATTCCTGTCAGGCGGCATATAACCTTTCATGTGTTGGTGCGCCTTAAAACCCCAATTCAATTCAATGTTTGTTTTGTGATCAAAATACACTTTATTCGAACTATGTGTACAACTGTTAGCAATATAACGTCCTTTTAAACTAGTATTTATGATTTGGCAACAAAACGAGATGAGTTCCCGAGTTTTCGAGGTCAGATACTTTCATAAATTAAACCGAAGGTAAAATGTGGCTTAATTTAATGAATATTCACATTTTATATGAAACTGAGGTATACTATAAAGGTTTTTATTCTTATTCCAATTGACATCAATCACTTCCATATCAGGTGGGAAGCAGAGTGGTTTTTAGCTCCGCCGTCCACTTATCATAGCAACACATGACAACGGAAAGTAGTACGTCATTTTCCGTCAACGTCAAAAAAAAGTGAAACAGCCGCCATTTTCTTTTTTTTTAAACGCGTAATCTGGAAGGTTGTAACAAGTTTACATGATTAAAATTTTAGTTCCCATTTAAGTTTCGTCATCTTCAGCTGTATTGACTTTTAGATGCTTTACTGCGCGAGAAATTTCGAGATTCACCCATTTAAAATTCCGAACCGAGGGGAAGTAACTCGTAAGATATGTCATTGTTAAAATGCGTTTAAAAATGGTAACACTTGTGTTCTTTTCTTATGAAATAAAGGAGATAATAAACATATGTTGTTTAAGCTTAAATAGTACATGGCGTGTACTACATGTTACGAACATCATGGTATTTCTTTATAAAATGTACACGCTAAAACGATAAAATGTTCGACACCGCACTGTCGGTCAAAAAATATAACGAGTGTAAAGTCATTGAACGTCTACAGGTGCGTATTCGGTGAAGGGGCTCACACTAAAGTCTGAAAAGTAGTCTGTAGCCTATATTTAAAAAGGCTGACCGCTGTTCAGCTTCTCGTTGTCCATTTTGATGGCCAACCTGGAATTATGGAACTCAACTGGCCACCCGCAAATGTTTTTTTATTTATTTTTTATTGGCGAGTATCACCATATGCAGCCATATTTAACATCAAATTATACTAAAACAAAGCTGCAGTCCAATTTATTTGGTTATCCCTCACCGGCCCGTCACCACCACCATCACCCACCCCACCCATAAAAAAATTAAAAATGCGGGTCTGGTCAGGGTAGGTGTCTCATTGGAATCTGGGAAAGTCGACCTTGAACTAGAAGTGTGTTCCATCACCCATGAACACTTGCTTCGCCTGCTGACACTGCTGTTTGCTTATTTCCAAGGTTAGGTTGCAGGTTAGACTGATAAATAGGGCATAACTCTGCCAAAATGAAAGTCAGAGGTATTGCACATGTGTAACAACATTCATTGAGATGAAGACGTGGGTGAAGTTTCATGAACACAATTAAAATACTTTTCAACTGATGGCCAAGGTTAGGTTGCAGGTTAAAGCAAGACGGACGGACGACGACGGACAAAGTGATCGATAAGTGTCTGCCATCCTAAGCAGTTGACACAAAAATAAGTGTTCAGTTCTCATATAAATATATCCGTCATGCGGATAATTTTTTATGCACTCTTCAACCCAATGAATTTTACTTGACCAGGCTAGACCAGTGACATTTGCTTTATCAGACGAGTACCGCTAAGTACAGCAAAACATGTTTCGAGATGCTAATTTCAAATTCAGTGCTTGATATACACTTCAAGATTGCCATCATCGGCCCATGTGTCACTTTAATTACAAAAGATCTATTTCAAAAGCTTGAATAAACAATAAATAGATTAAAATGACCTTGTGTTCCCAAAAGGCAGTTTTTCAGTTTCAGATACATGACTGTACGCAAATGGAAACTTTTTTTTACATACAATGTATATCCAACTGAACCAAAGAATAAATAATACAATATTGTATTTATATTATATTTATAAACTAAACATCTATTAAATACAATAATGAAATTTACTTCACTTACCACAAAAAAATCAATGTCATATATGGCCTAAAATGTGTTAAAATGATGTAAAACACCAAAAGTTTTTTTGAATGTGAGCATCTACTGTCAATGTACGACATTGTATACATTTGGTGTTTTTTAACAGCTTTACATATTATATAGTCTCTGTGAGGTATAATTATGTTCATTTTGGTTCTTTAAAAAAATAATGTCTGCTCAGTCCTCGGGATTGCCAAACTGGTCACCATCATGATCAGGCGAACACATCTCAAGCGGGATACGCAGTAACAAGTATACACTGTAACGCATAAGGCCGAAGAAAAATTAACCGCGTTTCTGATTTGGCCTAATTAAATGAATATATTTCCTGGAGTTTAGAATCTTGCGATCACAGTATTGTCAACTTTTTTGGTTAAATCCACGTCTTTCAGGGTTGCATTGGTATTTGAAGAACGAAGGGCATCTGGAAACCAGATGATGCGTCTCTGAAATGAACAAAACAAATTGTTAAAAAGGATGGATTGGTGGTACAAAATATATAAGCCATATGATATATGCATGGAATTTCACATAAATCAATAGAGTGTCCTGTTATTTTTAAAGGGATTTTAACTTGGGCTGTCGTATATACCGTATTTCCTCTAACAGTAGCTCCCGGGCACTATGGAAAGTGCGAAGGTGGGGTGGGGGGGGGGGTGCTACTATTATGATACAAATTTTCAATATATTTCACCCCCCCCCCCCACACACCCCCCCCCCCGACTGTTTCCTTATTAAATTATTAAATTACTGTAGGCGATCTTTTACTGTTACACCGGTATTGACTTAACCTAAACATGACTGTACCGAGTATATTACTGTCATCACTCTGCATCTATATGATACACATTTCTGTCAAACTTGACAATTACAAAACGGGTTGGTTGCCTATGAATTAAATAATAATAAAAGATAAACTAAATAGTAAATTGAAAGGAACGAGATAAATAAAGCGGTAATTGTATTGATGATGATAGCGCTTTAAGGTTTATGTCATAGACCATACTAGTGTCGAAGGTAAAAAACTCCTGTAATCAAATCCATAAGCGGTAAAAACAGTGTGTTTTTTTAGGAACTTTTAATTTAATCAAATCCATTAGCGGTAAAAACATTGTGTGTTTTTAGGAACTTTTAATATTGAAGACGGTAAGGTTTCTTAAACCAGGTGGGGGCTCTTCTAATAGAGGAAATACGGTATTAATATATAGGTAAATTGACATCACAGAGAAATGTGAAAGTTTTACCATCAACTTGTATGAGTTTTGTGTGATAAATAGAATCTCACAAAATCATCTATTATTTTTTAAACTCTTCAGTAAACATTAAACAT
>JAWPHD010026372.1:0-13286 GCA_037043455.1 Cyrtodaria siliqua | reverse complement strand
GAACTGAATATATGCGTAAGAACTGAATATATATGCTTAAGAACGGAATATATATTTGTAAGAACTGAATATATATGTGTAAGAACTGAATATATATGTGTAAGAACTCAATATATATGTGTAAGAACTGAATATATATGTGTAAGAATTAAATATATATGTGTAAGAGCTGAATATATATGTGTAAGAACTGAATATATATGTGTAAGAACTGAATATATATGCGTAAGAACGGAATATATATGTGTAAGAACTGAATATATGCGTAAAAACGGAATATATATGGGTAAGAACGGAATATATATGCGTAAGAACGGAATATATATGGGTAAGAACTGAATTATATATGTGTAAGAACTGAATATATATGTGTAAGAACTGAATAATATGTGTAAGAACTGAATATATATGTTTAAGAACGGAATATATATGCGTAAGAACGGAATATATATGAGTAGGAACTGAAAATATATGTGTAAGAACTGAATATATATGTGTAAGAACTGAATATATATGCGTTAGTACGGAATATATATGTGTAAGAACTGAATATATATGTGTAAGAACTGAATATATATGTGTAAGAACTGAATATATATGTGTAAGAACTGAATATATATGCGTAAAAACGGAATATATATGTGTAAGAACTGAATATATATGTGTAAGAACGGAATATATATGCGTAAGAATGGTATATATATGTGTAAGAACTGAAGTATATATGCGTATGATCTGAATATATATGTGTAAGAAGTGAATATGTATGCGTAAGAACTGAATATATGCGTCAGAACTGAATATATATGCGTAAGAACGGAATATATAGTTGTAAGAACTGAATATATATGTGTAAGAACTGAATATATATGTGTAAGAACTGAATATATATGTGTAAAAATAATATATACCACTATTAACTGAATATATAGTGTAAGAACTGAATATTATGTGTAAGAACTGAATATATATGTGTAAGAACGAGTATATATGCGTAAGACTTAATATGCGTAAAACGGAATATATATGCGTAAGAACGGAATATATATGCGTAAGAACGGAATATATATGGGTAAGAACTCAATATATATGTGTAAGAACTGAATATATATGTGTAAGAACTGAATATATATGTGTAAGAATTGAATATATATGTGTAAGAACGGAATATATATGCGTACGAACGGAATATATATGAGTAAGAACTGAAAATATATGTGTAAGAACTGAATATATATGTGCAAGAACTGAATATATATGTGTAAGAACTGAATATATATGTGTAAGAACTAAATATATATGTGTAAGAACTGAATATATATGTGTAAGAACTGAATATATATTTGTAAGAACTGAATATATATGCGTAAGAACGGAATATATATGTGTAAGAACTGAATATATATGTGTAAGAACGGAATATATATGCGTCAGAATGGAATATATATGTGTAAGAACTGAATATATATGCGTAAGAACTGAATATATATGTGTAAGAACTGAATATATATGCGTAAGAACTGAATATATGCGTAAGAACTGAATATATATGCGTAAGAACGGAATATATATTCGTAAGAACTGAATATATATGTGTAAGAACTGAATATATATGTGTAAGAACTTAATATATAGGTGTAAGAACTAAATATATATGTATAAGAACTGAATATATATGTGTAAGAACGGAATATATATGTGTAAGAACTGAATATATGCGTAAGAACTGAATATATATGTGTAAGAAATGAATATATATGTGTAAGAACTGAATATATATGCGTAAGAACGGTATATATATGCGTAAGAACTGAATATATATGTGTAAGAACTGAATATATATGTGTAAGACTGAATATATATGCTTAAGAACGGAATATATGTGTGTAAGAACGGAATATATATGTGTTAGAACGGAATATATATGCGTAAGAACTGAATATATCTGTGTAAGAACGGAATAAATATGTGTAAGAACTGAATATATATGTGTAAGAACTGAATATATATGTGTAAAAACTGAATATATATGTGTAAGAACTGAATAATATGTGTAACAACTGAATATATATGTTTAAGAACGGAATATATATGCGTAAGAACGGAATATATATGAGTAAGAACTGAAAATATATGTGTAAGAACTGAATATATATGTGTAAGAACTGAATTATATGCGTTAGTACGGAATATATATGTGTAAGAACTGAATATATATGTGTAAGAACTGAATATATATGTGTAAGAACTGAATATATATGTGTAAGAACTGAATATATATGCGTAAAAACGGAATATATATGTGTAAGAACTGAATATATATGTATAAGAACGGAATATATATGCGTAAGATGGTATATATATGTGTAAGAACTGAATATATATGCGTAAGATCTGAATATATATGTGTAAGAAGTGAATATGTATGCGTAAGAACTGAATATATGCGTCAGAACTGAATATATATGCGTAAGAACGGAATATATAGTTGTAAGAACTGAATATATATGTGTAAGAACTGAATATATATGTGTAAGAACTGAATATGTATGTGTAAAAAATCAATATATACGTGTAAGAACTGAATATTTATGTGTAAGAACTGAATATATATGTGTAAGAACGGAGTATATATGCGTAAGAACTGAATATATGCGTAAAAACGGAATATATATGCGTAAGAACGGAATATATATGCATAAGAACGGAATATATATGGGTAAGAACTCAATATATATGTGTAAGAACTGAATATATATGTGTAAGAACTGAATATATATGTGTAAGAATTGAATATATATGTGTAAGAACGGAATATATATGCGTAAGAACGGAATAAATATTAAAAACTAATATATAGTGTAAACTGAAAATATATGTAAACAACTTATATATATGTGTAAGAACTGAATATATATGTGTAAGAACTGAATATATATGTGTAAGAACTGAATATATATGTGTAAGAACTGAATAATGTAGAAATATGTGTAAGAACTGAATATATATGTGTAAGAACTGAATATATATGTGTAAGAACTGAATATATATGCGTAAGAACGGAATATATATGTGTAAGAACTGAATATATATGTGTAAGACGGATATATATGCGTAAGAATGGAATATATATGTGTAAGAACTGAATATATATGCGTAAGAACTGAATATATATGTGTAAGAACTGAATATATATGCGTAAGAACTGAATATATGCGTAAGAACTGAATATATATGCGTAAGAACGAAATATATATTTGTAAGAACTGAATATATATGTGTAAGAACTGAATATATATGTGTAAGAACTTAATATATATGTGTAAGAACTAAATATATATGTGTAAGAACTGAATATATATGTGTAAGAACGGAATATATATGTGTAAGAACTGAATATATATGCGTAAGAACGGAATATATATGTGTAAGAACTGAATATATATGTGTAAGAACTGAATATATATGCGTAAGAACTGAATATATATGTGTAAGAAATGAATATATATGTGTAAGAACTGAATATATATGCGTAAGAACTAAATATATATGTGTAAGAGCTGAATATATATGTGTAAGAACTGAATATATATGTGTAAGAACTGAATATATATGCTTAAGAACGGAATATATATGTGTAAGAACTGAATATATGCGTAAAAACGGAATATATATGGGTAAGAACGGAATATATATGCGTAAGAACGGAATATATATGGGTAAGAACTGAATATATATGTGTAAGGACTGAATATATATGTGTAAGAACTGAATAATATGTGTAAGAACTGAATATATATGTTTAAGAACGGAATATATATGCGTAAGAACGGAATATATATGAGTAAGAACTGAAAATATATGTGTAAGAACTGAATATATATGTGTAAGAACTGAATATATATGCGTTAGTACGGAATATATATGTGTAAGAACTGAATATATATGTGTATGAACTGAATATATATGTGTAAGAACTGAATATATATGTGTAAGAACTGAATATATATGCGTAAAAACGGAATATATATGTGTAAGAACTGAATATATATGTGTAAGAACGGAATATATATGCGTAAGAATGGTATATATATGTGTAAGAACTGAATATATATGCGTAAGATCTGAATATATATGTGTAAGAAGTGAATATGTATGCGTAAGAACTGAATATATGCGTCAGAACTGAATATATATGCGTAAGAACGGAATATATAGTTGTAAGAACTGAATATATATGTGTAAGAACTGAATATATATGTGTAAGAACTGAATATGTATGTGTAAAAAATCAATATATACGTGTAAGAACTGAATATTTATGTGTAAGAACTGAATATATATGTGTAAGAACGGAGTATATATGCGTAAGAACTGAATATATGCGTAAAAACGGAATATATATGCGTAAGAACGGAATATATATGCGTAAGAACGGAATATATATGGGTAAGAACTCAATATATATGTGTAAGAACTGAATATATATGTGTAAGAACTGAATATATATGTGTAAGAATTGAATATATATGTGTAAGAACGGAATATATATGCGTAAGAACGGAATATATATGAGTAAGAACTGAAAATATATGTGTAAGAACTGAATATATATGTGCAAGAACTGAATATATATGTGTAAGAACTGAATATATATGTGTAAGAACTAAATATATATGTGTAAGAACTGAATATATATGTGTAAGAACTGAATATATATGTGTAAGAACTGAATATATATGCGTAAGAACGGAATATATATGTGTAAGAACTGAATATATATGTGTAAGAACGGAATATATATGCGTAAGAATGGAATATATATGTGTAAGAACTGAATATATATGCGTAAGAACTGAATATATATGTGTAAGAACTGAATATATATGCGTAATAACTGAATATATGCGTAAGAACTGAATATATATGCGTAAGAACGAAATATATATTTGTAAGAACTGAATATATATGTGTAAGAACTGAATATATATGTGTAAGAACTTAATATATATGTGTAAGAACTAAATATATATGTGTAAGAACTGAATATATATGTGTAAGAACGGAATATATATGTGTAAGAACTGAATATATATGCGTAAGAACGGAATATATATGTGTAAGAACTGAATATATATGTGTAAGAACTGAATATATATGCGTAAGAACTGAATATATATGTGTAAGAAATGAATATAAATGTGTAAGAACTGAATATATATGCGTAAGAACTAAATATATATGTGTAAGAGCTGAATATATATGTGTAAGAACTGAATATATATGTGTAAGAACTGAATATATATGCTTAAGAACGGAATATATATGTGTAAGAACTGAATATATGCGTAAAAACGGAATATATATGGGTAAGAACGGAATATATATGCGTAAGAACGGAATATATATGTGTAAGAACTGAATAATATGTGTAAGAACTGAATATATATGTTTATGAACGGAATATATATGCGTAAGAACGGAATATATATGAGTAAGAACTGAAAATATATGTGTAAGAACTGAATATATATGTGTAAGAACTGAATATATATGCGTTAGTACGGAATATATATGTGTAAGAACTGAATATATATGTGTAAGAACTGAATATATATGTGTAAGAACTGAATATATATGTGTAAAAACTGAATATATATGCGTAAAAACGGAATATATATGTGTAACAACTGAATATATATGTGTAAGAACGGAATATATATGCGTAAGAATGGTATATATATGTGTAAGAACTGAATATATATGCGTAAGATCTAAATATATATGTGTAAGAAGTGAATATGTATGCGTAAGAACTGAATATATGCGTCAGAACTGAATATATATGCGTAAGAACGGAATATATAGTTGTAAGAACTGAATATATATGTGTAAGAACTGAATATATATGTGTAAGAACTGAATATATATGTGTAAAAAATCAATATATACGTGTAAGAACTGAATATTTATGTGTAAGAACTGAATATATATGTGTAAGAACGGAGTATATATGCGTAAGAACTGAATATATGCGTAAAAACGGAATATATATGCGTAAGAACGGAATATATATGCGTAAGAACGGAATATATATGGGTAAGAACTCAATATATATGTGTAAGAACTGAATATATATGTGTAAGAACTGAATATATATGTGTCAGAATTGAATATATATGTGTAAGAACGGAATATATATGCGTACGAACGGAATATATATGAGTAAGAACTGAAAATATATGTGTAAGAACTGAATATATATGTGCAAGAACTGAATATATATGTGTAAGAACTGAATATATATGTGTAAGAACTAAATATATATGTGTAAGAACTGAATATATATGTGTAAGAACTGAATATATATGTGTAAGAACTGAATATATATGCGTAAGAACGGAATATATATGTGTAAGAACTGAATATATATGTGTAAGAACGGAATATATATGAGTAAGAATGGAATATATATGTGTAAGAACTGAATATATATGCGTAAGGACTGAATATATATGTGTAAGAACTGAATATATATGCGTAAGAACTGAATATATGCGTAAGAACTGAATATATATGCGTAAGAACGGAATATATATTTGTAAGAACGGAATATATATTTGTAAGAACTGAATATATATGTGTAAGAACTTAATATATATGTGTAAGAACTAAATATATATGTGTAAGAACTGAATATATATGTGTAAGAACGGAATATATATGTGTAAGAACTGAATATATATGCGTAAGAACGGAATATATATGTGTAAGAACTGAATATATATGTGTAAGAACTGAATATATATGCGTAAGAACTGAATATATATGTGTAAGAAATAAATATATATGTGTAAGAACTGAATATATATGCGTAAGAACGGAATATATATGCGTAAGAACTGAATATATATGTGTAAGAACTGAATATATATGTGTAAGAACTGAATATATATGCTTAAGAACGGAATATATGTGTGTAAGAACGGAATATATATGTGTTAGAACGGAATATATATGCGTAAGAACTGAATATATCTGTGTAAGAACGGAATAAATATGTGTAAGAACTGAATATATATGTGTAAGAACTGAATATATATGTGTAAGAACTGAATATATATGTGTAAGAACTGAATAATATGTGTAAGAACTGAATATATATGTTTAAGAACGGAATATATATGCGTAAGAACGGAATATATATGAGTAAGAACTGAAAATATATGTGTAAGAACTGAATATATATGTGTAAGAACTGAATATATATGCGTTAGTACGGAATATATATGTGTAAGAACTGAATATATATGTGTAAGAACTGAATATATATGTGTAAGAACTGAATATATATGTGTAAAAACTGAATATATATGCGTAAAAACGGAATATATATGTGTAAGAACTGAATATATATGTATAAGAACGGAATATATATGCGTAAGAATGGTATATATATGTGTAAGAACTGAATATATATGCGTAAGATCTGAATATATATGTGTAAGAAGTGAATATGTATGCGTAAGAACTGAATATATGCGTCAGAACTGAATATATATGCGTAAGAACGGAATATATAGTTGTAAGAACTGAATATATATGTGTAAGAACGGAATATATATGCGTACGAACGGAATATATATGAGTAAGAACTGAAAATATATGTGTAAGAACTGAATATATATGTGCAAGAACTGAATATATATGTGTAAGAACTGAATATATATGTGTAAGAACTAAATATATATGTGTAAGAACTGAATATATATGTGTAAGAACTGAATATATATGTGTAAGAACTGAATATATATGCGTAAGAACGGAATATATATGTGTAAGAACTGAATATATATGTGTAAGAACGGAATATATATGCGTAAGAATGGAATATATATGTGTAAGAACTGAATATATATGCGTAAGAACTGAATATATATGTGTAAGAACTGAATATATATGCGTAAGAACTGAATATATGCGTAAGAACTGAATATATATGCGTAAGAACGGAATTTATATTTGTAAGAACTGAATATATATGTGTAAGAACTGAATATATATGTGTAAGAACTTAATATATATGTGTAAGAACTAAATATATATGTGTAAGAACTGAATATATATGTGTAAGAACGGAATATATATGTGTAAGAACTGAATATATATGCGTAAGAACGGAATATATATGTGTAAGAACTGAATATATATGTGTAAGAACTGAATATATATGCGTAAGAACTGAATATATATGTGTAAGAAATGAATATATATGTGTAAGAACTGAATATATATGCGTAAGAACGGAATATATATGCGTAAGAACTGAATATATATGTGTAAGAACTGAATATATATGTGTAAGAACTGAATATATATGCTTAAGACGGAATATATGTGTGTAAGAACGGAATATATATGTGTTAGAACGGAATATATATGCGTAAGAACTGAATATATCTGTGTAAGAACGGAATAAATATGTGTAAGAACTGAATATACAGTGTAAGAACTGAATATATATGTGTAAGAACTGAATATATATGTGTAAGAACTGAATAATATGTGTAAGAACTGAATATATATGTTTAAGAACGGAATATATATGCGTAAGAACGGAATATATATGAGTAAGAACTGAAAATATATGTGTAAGAACTGAATATATATGTGTAAGAACTGAATATATATGCGTTAGTACGGAATATATATGTGTAAGAACTGAATATATATGTGTAAGAACTGAATATATATGTGTAAGAACTGAATATATATGTGTAAGAACTGAATATATATGCGTAAAAACGGAATATATATGTGTAAGAACTGAATATATATGTATAAGAACGGAATATATATGCGTAAGAATGGTATATATATGTGTAAGAACTGAATATATATGCGTAAGATCTGAATATATATGTGTAAGAAGTGAATATGTATGCGTAAGAACTGAATATATGCGTCAGAACTGAATATATATGCGTAAGAACGGAATATATAGTTGTAAGAACTGAATATATATGTGTAAGAACTGAATATATATGTGTAAGAACTGAATATGTATGTGTAAAAAATCAATATATACGTGTAAGAACTGAATATTTATGTGTAAGAACTGAATATATATGTATAAGAACGGAGTATATATGCGTAAGAACTGAATATATGCGTAAAAACGGAATATATATGCGTAAGAACGGAATATATATGCGTAAGAACGGAATATATATGGGTAAGAACTCAATATATATGTGTAAGAACTGAATATATATGTGTAAGAACTGAATATATATGTGTAAGAATTGAATATATATGTGTAAGAACGGAATATATATGCGTAAGAACGGAATATATATGAGTAAGAACTGAAAATATATGTGTAAGAACTGAATATATATGTGTAAGAACGGAATATATATGCGTAAGAATGGAATATATATGTGTAAGAACTGAATATATATGCGTAAGAACTGAATATATATGTGTAAGAACTGAATATATATGCGTAAGAACTGAATATATGCGTAAGAACTGAATATATATGCGTAAGAACGAAATATATATTTGTAAGAACTGAATATATATGTGTAAGAACTGAATATATATGTGTAAGAACTTAATATATATGTGTAAGAACTAAATATATATGTGTAAGAACTGAATATATATGTGTAAGAACGGAATATATATGTGTAAGAACTGAATATATATGCGTAAGAACGGAATATATATGTGTAAGAACTGAATATATATGTGTAAGAACTGAATATATATGCGTAAGAACTGAATATATATGTGTAAGAAATGAATATATATGTGTAAGAACTGAATATATATGCGTAAGAACTAAATATATATGTGTAAGAGCTGAATATATATGTGTAAGAACTGAATATATATGTGTAAGAACTGAATATATATGCTTAAGAACGGAATATATATGTGTAAGAACTGAATATATGCGTAAAAACGGAATATATATGGGTAAGAACGGAATATATATGCGTAAGAACGGAATATATATGGGTAAGAACTGAATATATATGTGTAAGGACTGAATATATATGTGTAAGAACTGAATAATATGTGTAAGAACTGAATATATATGTTTAAGAACGGAATATATATGCGTAAGAACGGAATATATATGAGTAAGAACTGAAAATATATGTGTAAGAACTGAATATATATGTGTAAGAACTGAATATATATGCGTTAGTACGGAATATATATGTGTAAGAACTGAATATATATGTGTAAGAACTGAATATATATGTGTAAGAACTGAATATATATGTGTAAGAACTGAATATATATGCGTAAAAACGGAATATATATGTGTAACAACTGAATATATATGTGTAAGAACGGAATATATATGCGTAAGAATGGTATATATATGTGTAAGAACTGAATATATATGCGTAAGATCTGAATATATATGTGTAAGAAGTGAATATGTATGCGTAAGAACTGAATATATGCGTCAGAACTGAATATATATGCGTAAGAACGGAATATATAGTTGTAAGAACTGAATATATATGTGTAAGAACTGAATATATATGTGTAAGAACTGAATATATATGTGTAAAAAATCAATATATACGTGTAAGAACTGAATATTTATGTGTAAGAACTGAATATATATGTGTAAGAACGGAGTATATATGCGTAAGAACTGAATATATGCGTAAAAACGGAATATATATGCGTAAGAACGGAATATATATGCGTAAGAACGGAATATATATGGGTAAGAACTCAATATATATGTGTAAGAACTGAATATATATGTGTAAGAACTGAATATATATGTGTCAGAATTGAATATATATGTGTAAGAACGGAATATATATGCGTACGAACGGATATATATGAGTAAGAACTGAAAATATATGTGTAAGAACTGAATATATATGTGCAAGAACTGAATATATATGTGTAAGAACTGAATATATATGTGTAAGAACTAAATATATATGTGTAAGAACTGAATATATATGTGTAAGAACTGAATATATATGTGTAAGAACTGAATATATATGCGTAAGAACGGAATATATATGTGTAAGAACTGAATATATATGTGTAAGAACGGAATATATATGAGTAAGAATGGAATATATATGTGTAAGAACTGAATATATATGCGTAAGGACTGAATATATATGTGTAAGAACTGAATATATATGCGTAAGAACTGAATATATGCGTAAGAACTGAATATATATGCGTAAGAACGGAATATATATTTGTAAGAACGGAATATATATTTGTAAGAACTGAATATATATGTGTAAGAACTTAATATATATGTGTAAGAACTAAATATATATGTGTAAGAACTGAATATATATGTGTAAGAACGGAATATATATGTGTAAGAACTGAATATATATGCGTAAGAACGGAATATATATGTGTAAGAACTGAATATATATGTGTAAGAACTGAATATAGATGCGTAAGAACTGAATATATATGTGTAAGAAATGAATATATATGTGTAAGACTGAATATATATGCGTAAGAACGGAATATATATGCGTAAGAACTGAATATAATGTGTAAGAACTTGAATATATATGTGTAAGAACTGAATATATATGCTTAAGAACGGAATATATGTGTGTAAGAACGGAATATATATGTGTTAGAACGGAATATATATGCGTAAGAACTGAATATATCTGTGTAAGAACGGAATAAATATGTGTAGAACTGAATATATATGTGTAAGACTGAATATATGTGTAAGAACTGAATATATATGTGTAAGAACTGAATAATATGTGTAAGAACTGAATATATATGTTTAAGAACGGAATATATATGCGTAAGAACGGAATATATATGAATAAGAACTGAAAATATATGTGTAAGAACTGAATATATGATGTGTAAGAACTGAATATATATGCGTTAGTACGGAATATATTTGTGTAAGACTGAATATATATGTGTAAGACTGAATATATATGTGTAAGAACTGAATATATATGTGTAAGAAACTGAATATATATGCGTAAAACGGAATATATATGTGTAAGAACTGAATATATATGTATAAGAACGGAATATTTATGCGTAAGAATGGTATATATATGTGTAAGAACTGAATATATATGCGTAAGATCTGAATATATGTGTAAGAAGTGAATATGTATGCGTAGAACTGAAATATGCGTCAGAACTGAATATATATGCGTAAGAACGGAATATATAGTTGTAAGAACTGAATATATATGTGTAAGAACGGAATATATATGCGTACGAACGGAATATATATGAGTAAGAACTGAAAATATATGTGTAAGAACTGAATATATATGTGCAAGAACTGGAATATATATGTGTAAGAACTGAATATATATGTGTAAGAACTAAATATATATGTGTAAGAACTGAATATATATGTGTAAGAACTGAATATATATGTGTAAGAACTGAATATATATGCGTAAGAACGGAATATATATGTGTAAGAACTGAATATATATGTGTAAGAACGGAATATATATGCGTAAGAATGGAATATATATGTGTAAGAACTGAATATATATGCGTAAGAACTGAATATATATGTGTAAGAACTGAATATATATGCGTAAGAACTGATATATGCGTAAGAACTGAATATATATGCGTAAGAACGGAATTTATATTTGTAAGAACTGAATATATATGTGTAAGAACTGAATATATATGTGTAAGAACTTAATATATATGTGTAAGAACTAAATATATTGTGTAAGAACTGAATGATATATATGTGTAAGAACGGAATATATATGTGATAGAACTGAATATATATGCGTAAGAACGGAATATATATGTGTAAGAACTGAATATATATGTGTAAGAACTGAATATATATGCGTAAGAACTGAATATATATGTGTAAGAAATGAATATATATGTGTAAGAACTGAATATATATGCGTAAGAACGAATATATATGCGTAAGAACTGAATATATATGTGTAAGAACTAAATATATATGTGTAAGAACTGAATATATATGCTTAAGAACGGAATATATGTGTGTAAGAACGGAATATATATGTGTTAGAACGGAATATATATGCGTATGAACTGAATATATCTGTGTAAGAACGAATAAATATGTGTAAGAACTGAATATACAGTGTAAGAACTGAATATATATGTGTCAGAACTGAATATATATGTGTAAGAACTGAAAAATATGTGTAAGAACTGAATATATATGTTTAAGAACGGAAATATATGCGTAAGAACGGAATATAAACGGAATATAT
>JAWPHD010026371.1:0-13287 GCA_037043455.1 Cyrtodaria siliqua | reverse complement strand
TAAATTATTATTGAAGATGTTCTAACATATTGTAGGCATTCTAACTTACATTTGAAGATGTTCTAGCTATTGTAAATGTTCTATTCTAATGTTCTAAATTACTATTCTAATGTTTTATCTCACTATTGTAGATGTTCTAACTACTTTTATAAAGTTCTAAATGACTAGTGTAGGTGTTCTAACTCGCTTTTGAAGATGTTCTAACTTACTAATCTAATGTTCTAGCTATAGCAAATGTTCTATTCTTATGTTCTAACTTACTAAATCTTCTACTTTACTACTGTAGACTTTCTAACTTATTATGGCGGAAGGTGTACAGTAGTGGTTCTATCCAGGAAAAGTGGGTGGCTGCCTCCACCACGAAAAATAATTCGACCGTCATATATTACCTTACATGTGTTGAAAATGACGTAAAACACCATACAAACAAATAACTTATTACTCTAACTTACTATTGTAGGTGTTCAATCTGCCTTAACATCATTCCCATCGGATCTTTGCTTCCTGAAACAAATATAGATAATGCTTTAAAAATATTTTCAAGATGAACTTTTCATGACAGAACAACCACAGGCGTCTGGCTGGAGCTCACAGGATCAGCTCCCTAATCAGAACCCCATAAGTACTTATATACATAAAGGTATCCAGCTGACATTTTGAACTTCAGACTTCAGCTTGGCGGATTTCTAAATATCAACCAATTTCTACAGTTGGAGTTGGATATAAAATTTAAAAAAAGAAAGAAAAAAAAGGCCTGCAACTCAGTTAAAACTTATCTGATCATATATATAAAACCCAATCATCCTGTAAAGTTTTAAGACAATCTGTTTTAAACTTTGGGAGAATATAGACCATGTAGACACACAAGGTATATGATATAATATTCAAAGAACATAGCGCCATAATAAGGTTGTATACCAATTCATTATAACACTGAAGTGATATGCCATCTTGGCATGAAACCAGTTATCCGGTAATGTTTCATCTGAATCAGTTTGAAACTGTATGAAAAGTTGCACATAACAGATATTTTTTTTAAAAAATCAAAGGAAACAAGAGGCCCAAGAGGGCCTGTGGACGCTCTACTGGCTAAACATAAGGTTTATGTATAATATCATTCAACCGGAACATGGCGATGACATATGCAACTAGGCTTGGTTCTGATCATCCCTGCCAAGTTTTGTTGAAATCCAGCCAGACGCTCAGGAGAACTAGTCTGTATGAAGTTAGTGTATTAAAACCTTTAAGGAGTCATAACTCTGCCAAAATTCATTCAACCAGAACACGGCAATGACAGGTGCAACTAGGCTTGGTACTGATCATCCCCACTAAGATTCGCTGAAATCCGGCAAGGAGTTCAGAAGAGACTAATCTGGTCAAAGTTTGTCTGTTAAAACCTTTAAAGGGCCATAACTCTGCCAAAAATAATTCAACCGGAATATGGCGATGATATGCACAACTAGGCTTGATACTGATCATCCTTGTCAAGTTCAGCTGAAATCCAGCCAGGGGTTCAGGAGAATTCGCCCGGAAAATGTTTTGCATCAAAAACCTTTAAAGGGCCATAACTCAGCCAAAAATCAGTAAACTGGAACGCAACGATGATATGCACAACTAGGCTGGGTGCTGATCATCCCGTAAAGTTTCGTTGAAATCTGGAGAGGGGTTCAGGAGAACTAGTCCAGACAAAGTTTGTGTATTAAAACCTTTAAAGGGCCATAACTCTGCCAAAAATCATTCAACCGGAACACGGTGATGATTTCCACAACTAGACCTGGAACTGATCATCCCTGAAAAGTTTTACTGAAATCCGTCCAAATGAAGGCCCTTTTGTCTTACCGAGGCCAAAATATAGCATTTTTCAGAAAATCAAGGGCCACAACTCCTGTGTAATTGATCCAATCTGGCTGTTTTTCAAAATTGTTGGAGCTTTCATTGCTATTAACAATATGATAAAGTTTGGTAAAGATTGGATGAAAAATGAAGGCCCTATCGTCTTAACGAGGCAAAATATAGCATTTTTAACTAAATCAAGGGCCATAACTCCGCTGTTACTGGTCCGATCTCGCCGGTTTTCGAACTTGTCTGAGCTTTCATTGACATTAACAATTTGGTAAAATTTGGGAAAGATCGGATGAAGAATGAAGGCCCTATCGTCTTGACGAGGCAAAATATAGCATTTTTAACTAAATCAAGGGCCATAACTCCGCTGTTAGTGGTCCGACCTGGCTGGTTTTCGATATTATCAGAGCTTTCATTAATATTAACAATCTGATATAGTTTGGTAAAGATCGGATGAAAAATGAAGGCCCTATCATGTTAACGAGGCAAAATACAGCGCTTTTAACTAAATCAAGGGCCATAACTCCGCTGTTACTGGTCCAATCTGGCTGGTTTTCGAACTCGTCCGAGCTTTCATTGATATTACCAATCTGGTAAAGTTTGGTAAAGACCAGATGAAAAATGAATGCCCTATCGTCTTAACGAGACAAAATATACCAGTATACCATTTTTAACTAAATCAAGGGCCATAACTCCGCTGTTACTGGTCCGATCTAGCTGGTTTTCGAACTTGTCCAAGCTTTCATTGATATTAACAACCTGTTAAAGTTTGGTAAAGATCGGAAGAAAAATGAAGGCCCTATCGTCTTAACAAGGCAAAATATAGCAATATAGCATTTTTAACTAAATCAAGGGCCATAACTCCGCTGTTACTGGTCCGATCTGGCTGGTTTTCGAACTCATTCGAGCTTTCATTGATATTAACAACCTGTTAAAGTTTGGTAAAGATCGGATGAGAAATGAAGGCCCTATCGTCTTAACGAGTCGAAAGTTAATGACGGACGGCGGACGGACGACGGACAACTCGCCATCCCATAAGCTCTTCTGACCCTTGGCCAGTAGAGCTTAAAATGACCACACCTCCTGTAGTAAACAAATAGGACTAATAGTCCGTCATCTTTATAAGAAAGATCCAAAACTGGATCTTCTTTTTTTAACAATGGTGAACTTCCAAATGATGTGATAAAATGGCTTATCATTTATTTAGAAATGATATCTCATCTGCTCTCACTGGATAAATGGCCCATTCTATTAACTAATTTATTTCACATAAAAAACAAAACAACATTGAGTAAAATTGCATCAAACTTTTCGGATATAAAGGGCACAATTTCTGCCATATAAATATTCTTTCTGGTATTATGTTCACCTCTAAAATGTTGGATTACTGTCATGTACTATATGGTCTACATTGCTCATACCTAAAGTATACATTTGGATAAAATTTCACTTGACAATATCCCAACTATTTTGGTGTTGTTTTTTTAAAGATGACGGACCTATAGTCCTTAATCATAACGCTGACATGATATATAGTTTAATTAACATTGATACGGGAAATAATTCCCGAGTGAGAAAGATTCTTGCGATATAGAAACGAGTGTGTTTTCGCTTGAGTTTCTATATCGCAAGAATATTTCTCACGAGTGAATTATTTTCCGTATCACGACAAAAATGTTAATTAAACTATATAATATATATTCTGTGATGAATTTCTTTCCTTCTTCCGTCACTCCTTTGGCGACAGCGCGGAGTAATATTATGACTTCAATTCGTGACGTAATATCGTGACGTCTATCGTTTAGTTCATAACATTTGGCTACTGTGCTATCTTGCGTACTAGGCGAGATAGCACAGAAGAGGAAGGGATATGTTATAGATTTTCTCAAACTGGGAAATTTCTATAATTCATCACAGAATATATAATATATATGCATATTGGCATGATAACCAATCAACCTGTGAATTGGTTGGAACCTATAGAAGGAGTTGTGAATATAATATTTTTTGGATGGACAAACAGATGGAACGAGGGAGAGACAGACAATGTTAATTCTATAAAACCCGCTTTCGCTGAAAGTCAGGAGATAATAATATTTGTATTATGGAAACGGTACATACGTTTAAAGGCCTCTTCTTTCTCCTCTTCGGACTGAAAAAGACATAAGATATATCTATGTTTTATTGTTAATGCTGTCCAGGTTACACGACTATATTTTCCATCACTCTAAAAATCAGACTCTAAAACATTTACGTTTTTAAAAAAAAGTTTTATCTGTCTTATATTTTTATCATTCATACTTGAACAATACCTGGTACTAAACATAGCGTGTATATTGCTCAACTGGCTACATGAAAACACAGAAGTTTATTATTCATTAAAATGAACAAAAAATGGTATAACCATTAGCTGTTTACTAGTCACTGCGTAAACAATTCATTTTTTAAACATTATCAACGGCAATAACTGATCATTCATGAAATAATTAGGCTCATTGTCAAACTTTTCCAACATCATATTGAAAAAAAATATCGAATTAAATTTGGTGACAATAAAAAAAGCTATTTTCTAAAATTATCATGTAAACAAACTGAGATTCCTTTACTTTGGAAAGACTTATATGAGGCTAGTTTTCGTGTAAAAAGAGTGAAACACTTTACGGATAAGGGATTGTGGATGGACAACGTGCCCTCACTTGAACTCTTCTGGGCAGGAGAACTAAATATAAATAAGTATAATCTCTTTAATGTTCCTAAAGTTTGTTTCAAATTTCTGGAAATGATCTCTTTCCATTCAGGGACAACTTTGTATTAATAAAACGCAATTAAAACAAAGTGGCTACCAATCCACCTTTGAAATGTCAACACTTATTGGGGGACAGACCAAATTTAATCAGACAGACAGAAAGTAACTCATATTTCTGACAATTTCTTACCTGTGGAAATACTCCTGTCATTGTGCGTACAATCATTTGCATCACATTAAAAGCATTTCCGGCAGTTTCACTTTGAATGTGTCTAAGTGTGGTATCGAAGTCTTGACTGTTTTCACGAACCATTGGATTGATATCCGACACTGACACAACTGAATCAGTTTGCAATGCCCTTATAGTGACATCCTTTTTAACAGTTTTTGAAAATTTCAGTCCTTTAGGAGTCACGTGCGTTTTTGCCAGTATTGTTCCCAACCCTTTCAAAGGTTCTCCACCCGCAGCTCCTTTCTCTGCATCACGCTTTGCTTTCTTCTCATTTTCTTTCTTTCGGTTGGCTGAAAATGTTTCAAGTAATTTCTGCACATCATGGGGGCCAGCTCTAGCAGCACCTGGATCCTTTTTGCCAGGAGCAGGTTTTCGGATGAAGCCCCATCGACTGCTAGATCCTGCGACAGCTCCACTACTATCCTGTGGCTGGAGATAATGAAAAGGTTGAATATTTAATATTTTAAAAACATATCAGCAAGTATTTATCAGGCATTTAAATTAGCATCTCAATTTATTAATCCATTATTATTATTTTAACTTTTAACCTGTCCGCATATAAAATTTTTAAATGGAAGGTTATAAAACTTAGAGTTTTTCAAAGTTTTTCATAAGACTACCATATGTTTAAATATACTACGGTATATACTATAGTTGATAAGGCAATACCAAATCATCAGTAGTAGAGGATCTGTTTCTGTTTACATTTAATTTATTCAGCTCATATGCATTTGTTTTTTATCAAACTTACTTTGTTTGAAGAGTTATCATATAAGCATAAATCTGTACATTATCCTAATGATTTGGTACATATTTCCAAGAATAATTACCAACTTAGTGTAACACCTATCAAGAAAAGTGATCCGTTACTGCCTGAAGGATGTGAGTTTTTAAAATGAAACAAGAAGTCAATGACCTTGAAGCTCTACTGATAGGTTTTGATAGCTAGATCAGCATTCCTGTGAAGTTTCATGAACATCTGTCAAGTAGTTTCAGAGTAGTCGTTACAAGTTTTTATATATAACTATGTAATCAAAGATGACTGCTGGCAACCATGCATGTTTAATATTGAATCAAATAATTTTCATGAGGACCAACATCATGTCATGCTGTTCATTTTAGAAAAGTCCCATATCAATATATCACTTATAATTTTCAAGAAGTAGTCGCTACAAATTTGTTTTTTAAAAATCTCTGTTTAGCGGTGGTGACCATCTTGAAATTCCGGCCGACCTGAAATTTTGCTAGGATCAACTAGACATCAAGAGCAACATTCCTGTGAAGCTTCATGAAAATATGTCATGTAGTTTCAGAGGTGTAGTCGCTACAAGTTTTTACTATATAACTTAATGTAAACAAAGAGTTTAATTTCGAATCAAAATGATTTTCAACATGAACCAACATCATGTCATGCTGATCATTTTGGAGAAAATCCCATATCAATATCATTTACATTTTCATGAAAATCCGTCAAGTAAGTTTCAGAGGAGTAGTCACTACATGCTTTTACTGTTTAACTCTATGTAAACAAGGATGTCCGCTGGCAGCCATGTTTAACGTTGAATCAAAATGATTTTCGACAGTGACCAACATCATGTCATGCTGATCAATTTAGAAAAAGTCTCATATCAATATCACTTATAGTTTTCAGGAAGTAGTCGCTACCATTTTTTTTTTTAATCTATTTTGGCTGTAGTGGCCATCTTGAATTTCCGGCCGATCTGAAATTTTGCTAGCATCAATTAGACATCAAGAGCAACATTCCTGTGAAGTTTCATAAAAATCCGAAGTTTCAGAGGAGTAGTTATTACAAGTTTTTACTATATAACTCTATGTAAACAAAGATGGCAGCCATGTTTAACATTGAATCAAAACGATTTTCAACAAGGACTAATATCATGTCATGCTGATCATTTTAGAAAAAGTCCCATATTAGTTTTCAAGAAGTAGTCGCTACAAGCTTGGTTTTTAAATATCTATTTTTAACCGTGGCGGCCATCTTGAATTTTTTGGCCGTCATGAATTTTTGCTAGGATCAATTAGACATTAAGAGCAACATTCCTGTGAAGTTTCATGAAAATCTATTACGTAATTTCACAGGAGTACTCACTACAAGTTTTTACTATATAACTCTATGTAAACAAAGATGGCCGCTGGCAGCCATGTTTAACACTGAATCGAAGCGATTTTCGACAAGGACCAACATCATATCATGCTGATCATTTTAAAAAATGTCCCATATCAATATCACTTATAGTTTTCAAGAAGTAGTCGCTACAAACTTGTTTTTTTTAAATATATTTTTAGCTTTGGCGGCCATCTTGGATTTCACATCAAAGTTAAATTTTTGCTAGGATCAACTGGACATCATGGGCAACATTTCTGTAAAGTTTCATGAAAATCCAGCCAGTAGTTTCAGAGGAGTAGTCGCCGCAAAAAAAAATTACGGACAGACAGACGGAAGACGGTCACCGCACCACGGCATAAGTTCTGCTGATCTTTAATCAGTAGAGCCAAAAATCAATACATTTAAAATGAAATAAGGTATAACAGATGTTTTTTTACTACCATTTGATGTAAATGCTCAGGCCTGATCATCGAAATAACCATGATTTGAAGTTTTAAACGTTTAGGGACAATGATCCTGTAAACAGGCAAAATGGCAGATTTTCGTCACTCAGCTAGCACACGTACAAGGCATAGTTCATAATAATGTTGGTTGTCAAATTGCTGAGAGTAGAATCTAGTAATAAATGCTCTTGAACATTTCCTTTAGTTATAAATCTACTCTTTCAACCCAAGTGATCCTTTACTACCTAATGCAATGTATAATAAACAATAAGGAATATGCAAAAACAATTTGAACAATTAAAAATATTATCAATATTGACAAGTGTCCCTTTTAAAACTGTCTTATCTTATGAAATAAGTATACATTTAGCTGCATTAATTTGGTATGATGATCCATACAGGCTATGGATTTTTAAAAAAAAAAATCTGTTTGTAAATATGAACCCTTATTTTACTATTTGTGATTATGGTATTGTAATATTATTCTGCAGAATTTTGACACAGCACTTGGCTACTATAGATAATTAAATCAAGTGTGTTCAATCTAGTGCATTCTATGTTATTACACAGTAAAATCTCCCACCGGCATCTGGGAACCTTCACCTACCCTGGGTGGGAGTGGTGGTTTCACGTTCTTAAAGAATGAATGATTCAGGATATCATCAGCTGTGGGTCGTGAGGCTGGATCTTTCTGCATTATATTCGATAGCAATTCTGTCAATTCTGGCTTGTATCCTGTTGGCATTGAGGGTAACTGGGCAAAATATAATATGATATATATTTTTCATTGTTTAATATCGAGGGCGCGACACTAAAGCATTGTATCTCGTTCTAATTCTATATAAGTCACCGCTAACAATAATCTATTTTCATATGAATAAGAGTTAGTGATGATCTCTTTCTATATAAATCACTGCTGATGTTGATCAATTTCTATATAATTCACTGTTTATCTTGATCTATTTCTATATAAATCACAGTTGATGTTGATCTATTTCTATATAAATCACAGTTGATGTTGATCTATTTCTATATAAATCACTGTTGATGTTGATCTATTTCTATATAAATCACTGTTGATCTATTTCTATAAAATCACTGTTTATGTTGATCTATTTCTATATAAATAACTGTTTATGTTGATCTATTTCTATATAAACCACTGTTTAGGATGACCTATTTCTATATAAATCACTGTTGGGAATGACCAAATTCCATATAAATAACTGTAAATGATTATCTATATTTATATTTATCACTGTTAAGAATGACCAAATTCCATATAAATCACTGTTATATAAATCACAGTCATTAATGATCTAATCCTTACAATCACTGCTAATCACTGTCATATGATTTAATATAAATCACTGTATATGATAATCTATTTCTAAATAAATCACTTTTATGATAATTTATTTTTATATAAATCACTGATAACATTTTTTTCCTTTAAATCTGTTAACAATGGTCTATTTCTTTGTCCCTGTTAATGATAATCTATTAATACCATATAAATCACTGTTAACGACAATAATATAATAGGAGGGAGAGCAGAAACATTCTTCAGATGTACTTAAATGAAATTAAAATATTTAGGGTTTTGTGAAGTTAAGGACATTTCCTAGTTGTTTATGCACATCTTTTCACACATAACTGTCTGAGAGCAACCATGTACACACATAACTTACTTTTTTCAAAATGTTATGTATTTGTCATATGTTTCGTAATTATGAACCCAATAAACTGTTTAGATAGTGAAGACATATGTGCTGATCCACTAATATCAAGTATAGTTCATTACTTGTAAAATACCATGAAAAGATGTATTACTTCATACTTATATATACTTATACACATATCTGTCTGTCTGAAATGTAGGAATCTACAACATGAAATATTACTGACCTAATGATTGTGTACCATTTCTACACATGTAGAATCAATTTATTGAATATTCTAATACACACGCACTATATTATAGCCTAGTTTAAAATATCTCGTTATATTGAACGATATATCACTGTAACATTTGCAACATTAAGAGAATAAGCATGGCAATGCGAAAGATACCACTGTAACGTTTGCAACGTTTGGAGAGTAAGCAAAGCAATGCGAAAGATTTCAGATGTGTGCGTTATTTTCACATTTTAGGGGTATTAGAATAGAAATAGAACATCGTTTACGGTGAATTATCTTGTAATATATCACGGTTTGTCGTTCAATTGTAAAGAATAATTTCACGGCTCGTGAAATTATTCTTTACAACTGAACTCCAAACCATGATATATTACACGATAATTCACCATTAATGATGTTCTATTTCTTAAATATAACAAGAAGTACCACCTGTAGGTGCAGACGCAGACGCTTGACTTTCGAGGCCTTGTCTATTGACTGGGAAACTAAGTTTCTATTGACTGGGAAACTAAGTTAACAGAATTTATGGCACTGGTCTGGTGAGAGGGTAGACGGTGTGTGACTGCACTGGCTGGGTGGGTGGTGGGTTTTGTAGGGGGACATGGGAAAAGATATGCCCTGTTTACCATTAAATGATATAAATAAACAAGAGAAGAAACTTGTGACATGCACAAGGACTTATTTCGAGGGAGAGTTAGTTGATAATATGTACTGAAAGGAAAAAGAAACGCATAATCTCAAAATTGCCTTTGATACAAATCTCAAAATTGCCTTTGATACACTATTATATACACCTTATTTCACATAATATGCAGATATATCTCATTGTACAAAATGTGGCTACAACTAATTACATAAATGACAACTCTGTCATGTAGTAGACCTTTTAATCAAAGTATACTTTGTTGCACGAAATTCATAAATATTGAGGTTTCTCTTGAAAAAGTCAAGCTATTTCACTATTAAAGTTTAAAGCCTAAGTTTGTTCAGCTTTTGGGGCCAAATGCGCATTCTGTCAATAATGAAACTTTGAAGGGGTAACCATTGGTGTGTTCGGTGCTGTTTAAGCCTTCTTTCCGAAAGAACAGGCCTAATGTTGCCCTGTACCATTCGATTAGCAGTAGTATATCAAACATACAATATATAGCGGAAATACCCATTATGCGTTTCTTTTTCCTTTCAGTATAGATATGCAGAGCTATGCACTATATGCCTTTGAACAATATCAACAACACAGACAATTGTCCCAATTTGTGGGTAAAAATGAGGGAATGGAATAGTTGGATGGGGGACAGTGATGATTGAAATGAGCAGAGGTGTGCTTTATATACTCAGAAAAAATATTTAAAACAAAACTGTGGGATGGCAATATGTGTCGTGTGCCAGAGGTATGAACATTGATATAATTTTGAAGTAAACAAGTAAAACCATTGTTTTTACAACTTGGTTGGTGGTGGATTGGTTGGTTGGGAAGGCGGTGGGATTGAGCTGCACAGTCTGCATGATAATCACAGTGTAAGACTAACAACATAAATATATTGACCCATTTTCTTTTTAAATAACTGGATGTGGAATGATGTTATCTTTTAGGGTAGAAAAACACAATTGAGAATATTTAAACAAAAAATGCATAGCAGTCTTTGTAAAATAATTATGTAAAATGGTCTTAGCTGTTACAGTGCACACTGTCTGTACTTACCCCACCATGGACTATTTTAAAGACTAGCTGATGCATGGCACTGGCGTCGAAGGGTCGCTCCAGCGTGGCCATCTCATACACGATCACTCCTAATGCCCATATATCACTCTAGACAAATATACAAAATATTTCACACTGGATGATTAAATACAAGTGCACTATATATGGGCTACATACATGGTTACTTACCCCACCATGGATTATTTTAAAGACTAGTTGATTCATCTGTATTGCGACGAATGGTCTCTCTAGGGTGGCCATTTCGTAAATGAGCACACCCAATGCCCAAATATCACTCTACATAGAAATAAATAGAATATTTCCACTTTGCCAACTTTTTGATTTTACCATTCTTACTTTCCCAATTGTATTTTTCACACTGTTGATTTACCTGTAATTTTCTATACTGTTCAAAAATGTTAAGTTAATGTGAGGGTTATTTCTTGCTAATTATAATTATAATATACATTTCAGTTTGATGATATTCATTTGGAAAACAAATACATACATCCCAACAACAAATTAAAATTATCAAAAACAGGATGAAGCTGTAAAATTGTGTGTTATATGCGCAAAAATCCAGGTCAGATAAGAAATAATAGATCTAACATGGTTTATTAAAATACTCAGTACTGATTGGTTATTAAGGAGATTTTAAAAATGCTATCAAGACCTCTGACATCATGTCCTTCAACCGTTAGGACATCATTTTAAAAGATTGTCAATGTTGGAAAACATCCAAAACAATGGTAGCGTTAGTTTAAAGCAACGTTACGTTCAAACAACAAATTGAAATTGTTAAAAACACAATAAAGCTGTATATTTTCTTTGTTTGGTGCTGAGAGATGAGTCCCACCCACCAGGTCTTCAAGTCCCACCCACCAGGTATTGATCTGGGAAAATATAAACCCGCTGAAAATATTTTATTTCTTAATTCTAATAGGTTTTTATTGCACGAGATCAAAACCTGGTGTTTGAAACTTGATACAACACTGAAACTGCAGGTCTACGCCATTTAGAATCGATGAACTCTAAGTCCCGCTCACCAGGTAATTGACCTGGCACAATATAAACTTGATGAAGTATTTTATTTCTTAAATGGTTTTAGTTATAACCAATTCTAATGTTAAACTGATAATGTATTACTCATCACCTAATATTTTAATATTTTATTAAGTAATTTAATAATTATGAATTGATGATTTAATGAACATTTTCACCAATTTTTAAATGTAAACAAATTCCTTAATTATTAATAATAATAATAAAAAATGCATACTTGATTGACTATGAAATAAACTGATTGATCATTTATCATTGTTTTATTAAAACAATATTTCTTCAATCATGTGGTCTTGTTAACAACCATGAAGATTTCAACAAACTTGTTAGGTGGCAGCAGTGTTACCACTGAACCTAGTTTAATTTATGAAAGATGGCTGGTTTCAGGCTTCTAAAGGAAATGGTGTACATACCTTGGCATCATAGGGTTTACACGAGAAAATTTCTGGGCTCATGTAGTATGGACTACCACAGAATGTTATTGCTTTGGCATTCGGCCGATCCAATACCCTGGATAGAAAACAAAATATATACTATATTAAAGCTATATTAAGAAAAACTAAACAAAATAAAATTTCATAATACAAAATCATTTGTTATTGAAAGCAAAGTTGTAAAAAGAGGCACAAGAGGGACGAAGTGCACTACTGGTTCCTTGCAAATACATGATGCGAGCCTTTCTGACATAAAAAGTATTTTTTAATTATTTCTTTTTATCCTGGCCAGATGAAATATCAGAATCGTAAACTAGAAAAGTGTTCCACTGAACAATTGTGTCGCCTGCAAAGTGCTTATTTCATCAAGGACAATCTAACTATGAAATATGAAGACATCGGGTGCGATCCTTCATGGATTATGGAGCAGATTTTTTCATTTGGTTCAAGTTTATGAAAAGGGGCATAAATTTGCATTGGATAATTGATAAAGAAAGACTGTATAAAGTTTCATGACTAATATGTTGCCGGTTAAATAATTATGAAAAGGGGCATAACTCTGCCGAAACAAAAGTCAGAGTTATTGGACATGTCACTGAATAATTGACAAAGAATAAATAACTTTATAAAGTTCTATGACCATAGGTCAAAATTTGGCCAAGTTATGAGCCGGGTTAGGTTGCAGGTTATTTTTATGAAAAGGGGATTAACTCTGCCAAAATGAAGGTCATAGTAACAACATTTCTTGAGGTACAGATGAAGATGTATGTGAAGTTTTAAT
>JAWPHD010026370.1:0-13295 GCA_037043455.1 Cyrtodaria siliqua | reverse complement strand
CCGTAAGAACTGAATATATATGCGTAAGAAGTGAATATATATGTGTAAGAACTGAATATATATGCGTAAGAACTGAATATATATGTGTAAGAATTGAATATATGTGTAAGTACTAAACATATTTGTGTAAGAACTGAATATATATGTGTAAGAAGAACTGAATATATATGTGTAAGAACTGAATAAATATTTGTAAGAACTGAAAATATATGTGTAAGAACTGAATATATATGCATAAGGACTGAATATATATGCGTAAGAACTGAATATATATGCATACGAACTGAACATATATGCGTAAGAACCGAATATATATGCGTAAGAAGTGAATATATATGTGTAATAACTGAATATATATGTGTAAGAACTGAATATATATGAGTAAGAACAGAATATATATGCGTAAGAACTGAATACATATGCGTAAGAACTGCATATTTATGTGTAAGTACTGAATATATATGTGAAAGAACTGAATATATATGCGTATGAACTGAATATATATGCATAAGAACTGAATATATATGCATAAGAACTGAATATATATGCGTAAGAAGTGAATATATATGTGTAGGAACTGAATATATATGTGTAAGAACTGAATATATATGCGTAAGAACTGAATATATATGCATAAGAACTGAACATATATGCTTCAGAACTGAATATATATGCGTAAGAACTGAATATATATGTGTAAGAACTGAATATATATATGTGTAAGAACTGAATATATATGCGTAAGAACTGAATACATGAGTGTAAGAACTGAATATATATGTGTAAGAACTGAATATATATGCGTATGAACTGAATATATGCTTAAGAACTGAATATATATGCATAAGAACTGAATATATGTGCGTAAGAAGTGAATATATATGTGTAAGAACTGAATATATGCGTAAGAACTGAATATATATGCGTAAGAACTGAATATATATGTGTAAGAACTGAATACATATGTGTAAGAACTGAATATATATGTGTAAGAACTGAATATATATGTGTAAGAACTGAATATATATGCGTAAGAACTGAATATATATGTGTAAGAACTGAATATATATGTGTAAGAACTGAATATATATGCGTAAGAACTGAATATATGCGTAAGAACTGAATATATATGCATATGAACTGAATATATATGCGTAAGAACTGAATATATATGTGTAAGAACTGAATATATATATGCGTAAGAAGTGAATATATATGCATAAGAACTGAATATATATGCGTAAGAAGTGAATATATACGTGTAAGAACTGAATATATATGTGTAAGAACTGAATATATATGAGTAAGAACTCAATACATATGTGTAAGAACTGAATATATATGTGTAAGATCTGAATATATATGCGTAAGAACTGAATATATATGTGTAAGAACTGAATATATATGTGTAAGAACTGAATATATATGTGTAAGAACTGAATATTTATGTGTAAGAGCTGAATATATATGCGTAAGAAATGAATATAAATGCGTAGTAACTGAACATATATGCGTAAGAAGTGAATATATATGTGTAAGAACTGAATATATATGCGTAAGAAGTGAATATATATGTGTAAGAACTGAATATATATGTGTAAGAACTGAATATATATGCGTAAGAACTGAATATATATGCGTAAGAACTGAATATATATGTGTAAAAACTGAATATATATGTGTAAGAACTGAATATATATGCGTAAGAACTGAATATATATGCCTAAGAACTGAATATATATGTGTAAGGACTGAATATATATGCGTAAAAACTGAATACATATGTGTAAGAATTGAATATTTATGTGTAAGTACTGAATATATATGAGAAAGAACCGAATACATATGCTTAAGAACTGAATATATATGCATAAGAACTGAATATATATGCATAAGAACTGAATATATATGTGTAAGAACTGAATATATGTGTAAGAACTCAATATATATGCGTAAGAACTGAATATATATGCATAAGAACTGAACATATATGCGTCAGAACTGAATATATGTGCGTAAGAAGTGAATATATATGTGTAAGAACTGAATATATATGTGTAAGAACTGAATATATATGAGTAAGAACTGAATATATATCCGTAAGAACTGAATATATATGCGTAAGAAGTGAATATATATGTGTAAGAACTGAATATATATGCGTAAGAACTGAATATATATGTGTAAGAATTGAATATATGTGTAAGTACTAAACATATTTGTGTAAGAACTGAATATATATGTGTAAGAAGAACTGAATATATATGTGTAAGAACTGAATAAATATTTGTAAGAACTGAAAATATATGTGTAAGAACTGAATATATATGCATAAGGACTGAATATATATGCGTAAGAACTGAATATATATGCATACGAACTGAACATATATGCGTAAGAACCGAATATATATGCGTAAGAAGTGAATATATATGTGTAATAACTGAATATATATGTGTAAGAACTGAATATATATGAGTAAGAACAGAATATATATGCGTAAGAACTGAATACATATGCGTAAGAACTGCATATTTATGTGTAAGTACTGAATATATATGTGAAAGAACTGAATATATATGCGTATGAACTGAATATATATGCATAAGAACTGAATATATATGCATAAGAACTGAATATATATGCGTAAGAAGTGAATATATATGTGTAGGAACTGAATATATATGTGTAAGAACTGAATATATATGCGTAAGAACTGAATATATATGCATAAGAACTGAACATATATGCTTCAGAACTGAATATATATGCGTAAGAACTGAATATATATGTGTAAGAACTGAATATATATATGTGTAAGAACTGAATATATATGCGTAAGAACTGAATACATGAGTGTAAGAACTGAATATATATGTGTAAGAACTGAATATATATGCGTATGAACTGAATATATGCTCAAGAACTGAATATATATGCATAAGAACTGAATATATGTGCGTAAGAAGTGAATATATATGTGTAAGAACTGAATATATGCGTAAGAACTGAATATATATGCGTAAGAACTGAATATATATGTGTAAGAACTGAATACATATGTGTAAGAACTGAATATATATGTGTAAGAACTGAATATATATGTGTAAGAACTGAATATATATGCGTAAGAACTGAATACATATGCGTAAGAACTGAATATATATGCGTAAGAACTGAATATATATGTGTAAGAACTGAATATATATGTGTAAGAACTGAATATATATGTGTTAGAACTGAATATATATGTGTAAGAACTGAATATATATGCGTAAGAACTGATTATATATGCGTAAGAACTGAATACATATGCGTAAGAACTGAATATATATGCGTTAGAACTGAATATATATGCGTAAAAACTGAATATATATGCGTAAGAACTGAATATATATGCATAAGAACTGAATATATATGCGTAAGAACTGAATATATATGCGTAAGAACTGAATATATATGCGTAAAAACTGAATATATATGCGTAAAAACTGAATATATATGCGTAAGAACTGAATTTATATGCATAAGAACTGAATATATATGCGTAAGAACTGAATATATATGCGTAAGAACTGAATATATATGCGTAAAAACTGAATATATATGTCTAAGAACCGAATATATATGTGTTAGAACTGAATATATATGTGTAAGAACTGATTATATATGCGTAAGAACTGAATATATATGCGTAAAAACAGAATATATATGCGTAAGAACTGAATATATATGCGTAAGAACTGAATATATATGCGTAAGAACTGAATATATATGTTGAAGAACTGAATATATATGTGTAAGAACTGAATATATATGTGTAAGAACTGAATATATATGTGTAACAGCTGAATATATATGTGTAAGAACTGAATATATATGTGTAATAACTGAATATATATGTTTAAGAACTAAATATATATGCTTAAGAACTGAATATATATGTGTAAGAACTGAATATATGCGTAAGAACTGAATATATATGCGTAAGAACTGAATATATATGCGTAAGAACTGAATATATATGTGTAAGAACTGAATATATATGTGTAAGAACTGAATATATATGTGTAAGAACTGAATATATATGTGTAAGAACTGAATATATATGCGTAAGAACTGATTATATATGCGTAAGAACTGAATACATATGCGTAAGAACTGAATATATATGCGTTAGAACTGAATATATATGCGTAAAAACTGAATATATATGCGTAAGAACTGAATATATATGCATAAGAACTGAATATATATGCGTAAGAACTGAATATATATGCGTAAGAACTGAATATATATGCTTAAGAAACGAATATATATGTGTAAGAACTGAATATATATGTGTAAGAACTGATTATATATGCGTAAGAACTGAATATATATGCGTAAGAACAGAATATATATGCGTAAGAACTGAATATATATGCGTAAGAACTGAATATATATGCGTAAGAACTGAATATATATGTTGAAGAACTGAATATATATGTGTAAGAACTGAATATATATGTGTAAGAACTGAATATATATGTGTAACAGCTGAATATATATGCGTAAGAACTGAATATATATGTGTAAAAACTGAATATATATGCGTAAGAACTGAATATATATGCGTAAGAACTGAGTATATATGCGTAAGAACTGAATATATATGCGTTATAACTGAATATAAATGCGTAAGAGCTCAATATATATGCGTAAGAGCTAAATATATATGCGTAAGAACTGAAATATATATGCGTAATAACTGAATATATATGTGTAAGAACTGAATATATATGTGTAAGAACTGAATATATATGTGTAAGAACTGAATATATATGTGTAAGAACTGAATATATATGCGTAAGAACTGAATATATATGCGTAAGAACTGAATATATATGTGAAAGAACTGAATATATATGTGTAAGAACTGAATATATATGAGTAAGAACTGAATATATATGTGTAAGAACTGAATATATATGTGTAAGAACTGAATATATATGTGTAAGAGATGAATCTATATGTGTAAGACCTGAATATATATGCGTAAGAACTGAATATATTGCGTAAGAACTGAATATATATGCGTAACAACTGAATATATATGCTTAAGAACTGAATATATATGCGTAAGAACTGAATATATATGTGTAAGAACTGAATATATATGCGTAAGGACTGAATATATATGTGTAAGAACTAAATATATATGCGTAAGAAGTGAATATATATGTGTAAGAACTGAATATATATGTGTAAGAACTGAATATATATGTGTAAGAACTGAATATATATGTGTAAGAACTGAATATATATGTGTAAGAACTGAATAAATATGCGTAAGAACTGAATATATATGCGTAAGAACTGAATATATATATGTGTAAGAACTGAATATATATGCGTAAGAACTGAATACATGAGTGTAAGAACTGAATATATATGTGTAAGAACTGAATATATATGCGTATGAACTGAATATATGCGTAAGAACTGAATATATATGCATAAGAACTGAATATATATGCGTAAAAACTGAATATATATGTGTAAGAACTGAATATATATATGCGTAAGAACTGAATATATATGCGTTAGAACTGAATATATATGCATAAGAACTGAACATATATGCGTAAGAACTGAATATATATGTGTAAGAACTGATTATATATGCGTAAGAACTGAATATATATGCCTAAAAACAGAATATATATGCGTAAGAACTGAATATATATGCGTAAGAACTGAATATATATGCGTAAGAACTGAATATATATGTTGAAGAACTGAATATATATGTGTTAGAACTGAATATATATGTGTAAGAACTGAATATATATGTGTAACAGCTGAATATATATGCGTAAGAACTGAATATATATGTGTTATAACTGAATATATATGTTTAAGAACTAAATATATATGCTTAAGAACTGAATATATATGTGTAAGAACTGAATATATGCGTAAGAACTGAATATATATGCGTAAGAACTGAATATATATGTGTAAGAACTGAATATATATGAGTAAGAACTGAATATATATGTGTAAGAACTGAATATATATGTGTAAGAACTGAATATGTATGTGTAAGAACTGAATATATATGCGTAAGAACTGAATATATATGCGTAAGAACTGAATATATGTGTAAGAACTGAATATATATGTGTAAGAGCTGAATATATATGTGTAAGAACTGAATATATATGTGTAAGAGCTGAATATATATGCGTAAGAACTGAATATATATGCGTAAGAACTGAATATATATGCGTAAGAACTGAATATATATGTGTAAGAACTGAATATATATGTGTAAGAACTGAATATATATGCGTAAGGACGGAATATATATGTGTAAGAACTAAATATATATGCGTAAGAAGTGAATATATATGTGTAAGAACTGAATATATATGTGTAAGAACTGAATATATATGTGTAAGAACTGAATATATATGTGTAAGAACTGAATATATATGTGTAAGAACTGAATAAATATGCGTAAGAACTGAATATATATGCGTAAGAACTGAATATATATGTGTAAGAACTGAATATATATGCGTAAGAACTGAATACATGAGTGTAAGAACTGAATATATATGTGTAAGAACTGAATATATATGCGTATGAACTGAATATATGCGTAAGAACTGAATATATATGCATAAGAACTGAATATATATGCGTAAAAACTGAATATATATGTGTAAGAACTGAATATATATATGCGTAAGAACTGAATATATATGCGTTAGAACTGAATATATATGCATAAGAACTGAACATATATGCGTAAGAACTGAATATATATGCGTAAGAAGTGAATATGTATGTGTAAGAACTGAATATATATGAGTAAGAACTGAATATATATTTGTAAGAACTGAATATATATGTGTAAGAACTGAATATATATGTGTAAGAACTGAATATATATGCGTAAGAACTGAATATATATGCATAAGAACTGAACATATATGCGTAAGAACTTAATATATATGCGTAAGAACTGAATATATATTTGTAGGAACTGAATATATATGTGTAAGAACTGAATATATATGCGTAAGAACTGAATCTATGCTTAAGAACTGAATATATATTCGTAAGAACTGAATCTATATGTGTAAGAACTGAATATATATGTGTAAGAACTGAATATATGTATGTGTAAGAACTGAATATATATGCGTAAGAACTGAATATATATGTGTAAGAACTGAATATATACGTGTAAGAACTGAATATATATGTGTAAGAACTGAATATATATGCGTAAGAACTGAATATATATGCGTAAGAACTGAATATATATGCATAAGAACTGAATATATATGCGTAAGAACTGAATATATATGTGTTATTACTGAATATATATGCGTAAGAACTGAATATATATGCATCAGAACTGAACATATATGCGTAAAAACTGAATACATATGCGTAAGAACTGAATATATAATGTAAGAACTGAAAATATGCGTAAGAACTGAATATATATGCATAAGAACTGAATATATATGCGTAAGAACTGATTATGTATGCGTAAGAACTGAATATATACGCGTAAGAAATGAAAATATATTCGTAAGAACTGAATATATATCCGTAAGAACCGAATAAATATGTGTAAGAACTGAATATATATGCGTAAGAATTGAATATATATGCATAAGAACTGAATATATATGCGTAAGAACTGAATATATATGTGTAAGAACTGAATATATATGCGTAAGAAGTGAATATATATGTGAAAGAACTGAATATATATGTGTAAGAACTGATTATATATGAGTAAGAACTGAATATATATGTGTAAGAACTGAATATATATGTGTAAGAACTGAATATATATGTGTAAGAACTAAATATATATGCTTAAGAACTGAATATATATGTGTAAGAACTGAATATATGCGTACGAACTGAATATATATGCGTAAGAACTGAATATATATGTGTAAGAACTGAATATATATGTGTAAGAACTGAATATATATGTGTAAGAACTAAATATATATGTGTAAGAACTGAATATATATGTGTAAGAACTGAATATATATGCGTAAGAACTGATTATATATGCGTAAGAACTGAATACATATGCGTAAGAACTCAATATATATGCGTTAGAACTGAATATATATGCGTAAAAACTGAATATATATGCGTAAGAACTGAATATATATGCATAAGAACAGAATATATATGCGTAAGAACTGAATATATATGCGTAAGAACTGAATATATATCCGTAAGAACTGAATATATATCCGTAAGAACTGAATATATATGTGTAAGAACTGAATATATATGCGTAAGAATTGAATATATATGCATAAGAACTGAATATATATGCGTAAGAACTGAATATATATGTGTAAGAACTGAATATATATGCGTAAGAACTGAATATATATGTGTAAGAACTGAATATATATGCGTAAGAACTGAATATATATGTGTAAGAACTGAACATATATGCGTAATAACTGAATATATACGCAAGAAGTAAATATATATGTGAAAGAACTGAATATATATCTTTTAGAACTGAATATATATGTGTAAGAACTGAATATATATGAGTATGAACTGAATATATATGCGTAAGAAATGAATATATATGCGTAAGAACTGAATATATGTGTAAGAACTGAACATATATGCGTAAGAACTGAATATATATGCGTAAGAAGTAAATATATGTGTAAGAACTGAATATGTATGTGTAAGAACTGAATATGTATGTGTAAGAACTGAATATATATGTGTAAGAACTGAATATATATGTGTAAGAACTGAACATATATGCGTAAGAACTGAATATATATGCGTAAGAACTGAATATATATGCGTAAGAATTGAGTATATATGCGTAAGAGCTGAATATATATGCGTTAGAACTGAATATATATGTGTAAGAGCTGAATATATATGCGTAAGAACTGAATATATATTCGTAAGAACTGAATATATATGCATAAGAACTGAATATATATGCGTAAGAACTGAATATATATGTGTAAGAACTGAATATATATGCGTAAGAACTGAATATATATGCGTAAGAACTGAATATATATGCGTAAGAACTGAATATATATGTGTAAGAACTGAATATATATGTGTAAGAACTGAATATATATGAGTAAGAACTGAATATATGCGTAAGAACTGAATATATATGCATAAGAACTGAATATATATGCGTAAGAACTGAATATATATGTGTAATAACTGAATATATATGCGTAAGAATTGAATATATATGCGTAAGAACTGAATATATATGTGTAAGAACTGCATATATTTGCGTAAGAACTGAATATATATGCGCAAGAAAAGAATATATATGTGAAAGAACTGAATATATATGTGTAAGAACTGAATATATATGTGTAAGAACTGAGTATATATGCGTAAGAACTGAATATATATGCGTAAGAACTGAGTATATATGCGTAAGAGCTGAATATATATGCGTTAGAACTGAATATATATGCGTAAGAGCTGAATATATATACGTAAGAGCTGAATATATATGCGTAATAAGTGAATATATAAGTGTAAGAACTGAATATGTATGTGTAAGAACTGAATATATATGTGTATGAACTGAATATATATGTGTAAGAACTGAATATATATGCGTAAGAACTGAATATATATGCGTAAGAACTGAATATATATGCGTAAGAACTCAATATATATGCGTAAGAACTGAACATATATGCGTTAGAACTGAATATATATGCGCAAGAAGTGAATATATATGTGAAAGAACTGAATATATATGTGTAAGAACTGAATATATATGTGTAAGAACTGAATATATATCTGTAAGAACTGAATATATATGTGTAAGAACTGAATATATGTGAGTAAGAACTGAATATATATGTGTAAGAACTGAATATATATGCGTAAGAACTGAATATATATGTGTAAAAACTGAATATATATGAGTAAGAACTGAATATATATGTGTAAGAACTGAACATATATGCGTAAGAACTGAATATATATGCATAAGAACTGAATATATATGCGTAAGAATTGAATATATATGCGTAAGAACTGAATATGAATGCGTAAGAACTGAATATATACGCGTAAGAACTGAATATATATTTGTAAGAACTGAATATATATGCATAAGAACTGAATATATATGCGTAAGAACTGAATATATATGTGTAAGAACTGAATATATATGCGTAAAAACTGAATATATATGTGTAAGAACTGAATATATATGCGTAAGAACTGAATATATGTGTAAGAACTGAACATATATGCGTAAGAACTGAATATATATATGTAATAACTGAATATATATGTGTAAGAACTGAATATATATGTTTAAGAACTGAATATATATGTGTAAGAACTGAATATATATGCGTAAGAACTGAATATATGTGTGTAAGAACTGAATATATATGTGTAAGAACTAAATATATATCTGTAAGAACTGAATATATATGGGTCAGAACTGAATGTAAATGCGTAAGTAGTGAATATATATGTGTAAGAACTGAATATAGATGCGTAAGAACTGAATATATATGTGTAAGAACTGAATATATATGTGTAAGTACTGAATATATATGTGTTAGAACTGAATATATATGTGTAAGAACTGAATATATATGTGTAAGAACTGAATATATATGTGTAAGAATTGAATATATATTGTAAGAACTGAATATATATGCGTAAGAACTGAATATATATGCGTTAGAACTGAATATATATGCGTAAGAACTGAATATATGCGTAAGAACTGAATATATATGCGTAAAAACTGAATATATATGCGTAAGAACTGAATATATAAGCGTAAGAACTGAATAAATGCGTAAGAATTGAATATATATGCATAAGAACTGAATATATATGCGTAAGAACTGAATATATATGTGTAAGAACTGAATATATATGCGTAAGAATTGAATATATATGCGTAAGAACTGAATATATATTTGTAAGAACTGAATATATATGCAGAAGAACTGAATATATATGCGTAAGAACTGAATATATATGTGTAAGAACTGAATATATATGCATAAAAACTGAATATATATGTGTAAGAACTGAATATATATGCGTAAGAACTGAATATATGTGTAAGAACTGAACATATATGCGTAAGAACTGAATATATATGTGTAAGAACTGAATATATATGTGTAAGAACTGAATATATATGTGTAAGAACTGAATATATATGTTTAAGAACTGAATATATATGTGTAAGAACTGAATATATATGCGTAAGAACTGAATATATATGTGTAAGAACTGAATATATATGTGTAAGAACTAAATGTATATGCGTAAGAACTGAATATATATGCGTTAGAACTAAATATATATGCGTAAGAACTGAATATATGCGTAAGAACTGAATTTATATGCGTTAGAACTGAATATATATGCGTAAAAACTGAATATATATGCGTAAGAACTGAATATATATGCGTAAGAACTGAATATATGCGTGAGAACTGAATATATATGCATAAGAACTGAATATATATGCGTAAGAACTGAATATATATGTGTAAGAACTGAATATATATGCGTAAGCATTGAATATATATGCGTAAGAACTGAATATATATGCGTAAGAACTGAATATATATGCGTAAGAACTAAATATATATGTGTAAGAACTGAATATATATGCGTAAGAACTGAATATATATGCATAAGAACTGAATAGATATGCGAAAGAAACGAATATATATGTGTAAGAACTGAAGATATATGCGTAAGAACTGAATATATATGTGTAAGAACTGAATATATATGCGTAAGAACTAAATATATATGTGTAAGAACTGAACATATATGCGTAAGAACTGAATAAATATGCGCAAAAAAGTGAATGTATATGTGAAAGAACTGAATATATATGTGTAAGAACTGAATATATGTGTAAGAACTGAATATATATCTGTAAGAACTGAATATATATGTGTAAGAACTGAATATATATGAGTAAGAACTGAATATATATGTGTAAGAACTGAATATATATGTGTAAAAACTGAATATATATGTCTAAGAACTGAATATATATGTGTACGAACTGAATATATATGTGTAAGAACTGAATATATATGCATAAGAACTGAATATATATGCGTAAGAAGTGAATATATATGTGTAAGAACTGAATATATATGTGTAAGGACTGAATATATATGTGTAAGAACTCCATATATATGTGTAAGAACTGAATATATATGCGTTAGAACTGAATATATAAGGGTAAAAATGAATATATATGCGTAAGAATGAATATATATGCGTTAGAACTGAATATATATGCATAAGAACTGAACAGATATGCCTCAGAACTGAATATATATGCGTAAGAACTGAATATATGTGTAAGAACTGAATATATATCTGTAAGAACTGAATATATATGTGTAAGAACTGAATATATATGAGTAAGAACTGAATATATATGTGTAAGAACTGAATATATATGTGTAAGAACTGAATATATATGTCTAAGAACTGAATATATATGTGTACGAACTGAATATATATGTGTAAGAACTGAATATATATGCATAAGAAATGAATATATATGCGTAAGAAGTGAATATATATGTGTAAGAACTGAATATACATGTGTAAGAACTGAATATATATGTGTAAGAACTCAATATATATGTGTAAGAACTGAACATATATGCGTTAGAACTGAATATATAAGCGTAAAAATGAATATATATGCATAAGAATGAATATATATGCGTTAGAACTGAATATATTTGCATAAGAACTGAACAGATATGCCTCAGAACTGAATATATATGCGTAAGAACTGAATATATATGTGTAAAAACTGAATATATATGCGTAAGAACTGAATATATATGCGTAAGAAGTGAATATATATGTGTAAGCACTAAATATATATGCATAAGAACTGAGTATATATGCGTAAGAGCTGAATATATATGCGTTAGAACTGAATATATATGCGTAAGAGCTGAATATATATGCGTAAGAGCTGAATATATATGCGTAATAAGTGAATATATAAGTGTAAGAACTGAATATGTATGTGTAAGAACTGAATATATATGTGTATGAACTGAATATATATGTGTAAGAACTGAATATATATGCGTAAGAACTGAATATCTATGCGTAAGAACTGAATATATATGCGTAAGAACTGAATATATATGCGTAAGAACTGAACATATATGCGTTAGAACTGAATATATATGCGCAAGAAGTGAATATATATG
>JAWPHD010026369.1:0-13306 GCA_037043455.1 Cyrtodaria siliqua | reverse complement strand
TACGCATATATATTCCGTTCTTACGCATATATATTCAGTTCTTAGGTATATATATTCAGTGCTTATGCATATATATTCAGTTCTTACACATATATATTCCGTCCTTACACATATATATTCAGTTCTTACACATATATGTTTAGTTCTTACACATATATATTCAGTTATTACACATATATATACAGTTCTTACACATATATACAGTTCTTACAAATATATATTCCTTTCTTACGCATATATATTCTGTTCTTACGCATATATATTCCTTTTTTACTCATATATATTCCGTTCTTATGCATATATATTCAGTTCTTACACATATATATTCAGTTCTTACACATATATATTCAGTTCTTACACATATATATTCAGTTCTTACACATATATATTCCATTCTTACGCATATATATTCCGTTCTTACGCATATATATTTCGTTTTTACGCATATATATTCAGTTCTTACATATATATATTCAGTTCTTACACATATATATTCAGTTCTTACACATATATATTCAGTTCTTACACATATATATTCAGTTCTTACACATATATTCAGTTCTTACACATATATATTCAGTTCTTACGCATATATATTCAGTTCTTACTCATATATTCAGTTCTTACGCATATATATTCAGTTCTTACGCATATATATTCAGTTCTTACGCATATATATTCAGATCTTACGCATATATATTTAGTTCTTACACATATATATTCAGTTCTTACACACATATATTCAGTTCTTACGCATATATATTCCGTTGTGACGCAAATATATTCCGTTTTTACGCATATAGATTCCGTTCTTAGGCAAATATATTTCGTTCTTATGCATATCTATTCAGTTCTTACACATATATATTCAGTTCTTACACATATATATTCAGTTCTTACACATATATATTCAGTTCTTACACATATATATTCCGTTCTTACGCATATATATTCAGTTCTTACACATATATATTCCATTCTTACGCATATATATTCCGTTCTTACACATATATATTCCGTTCTTACACATATATATTCCGTTTTTACGCATATATATTCCGTTCTTACACATATATATTCAGTTCTTACACATATATATTCAGTTCTTACACATATATATTCCGTTCTTACGCATATATATTCAGTTCTTACACATATATATTCCATTCTTACGCATATATATTCCGTTCTTACACATATATATTCCGTTCTTACACATATATATTCCGTTCTTACGCATATATATTCCGTTCTTACGCATATATAGTCCGTTCTTACGCATATATATTCTGTTCTTACGCATATATATTCCGTTCTTACGCATATATATTCCGTTCTTACGCATATATATTCCGTTCTTACGCATATATATTCAGTTCTTATGCATATATATTCAGTTTTTACGCATATATATTCCGTTCTTACGCATATATATTCCGTTCTTACGCATATATATTCCGTTCTTACGCATATATATTTAGTTCTTACGCATATATATTCAGTTCTTACACATATATATCCAGTTCTTACACATATATATTCCGTTCTTAAGCATATATATTCCGTTCTTACGCATATATATTCCGTTCTTACGCATATATATTCAGTTCTTATGCATATATATTCAGTTTTTACGCATATATATTCCGTTCTTACGCATATATATTCCGTTCTTACGCATATATATTCAGTTCTTACGCATATATATTCAATTCTTAGGTATATATATTCAGTGCTTATGCATATATATTCAGTTCTTACACATATATATTCCGTCCTTACACATATATATTCAGTTCTTACACATATATGTTTAGTTCTTACACATATATATTCAGTTATTACACATATATATACAGTTCTTACACATATATACAGTTCTTACAAATATATATTCCGTTCCTACGCATATATATTCAGTTCTTACACATATATTCAGTTATTACGCATATATATTCAGTTCTTACACATATATATTCAGTTCTTACGCATATATATTCAGTTCTTACACATATATACTCAGTTCTTACGCATATATATTCCGTTCTTACACATATATATTCAGCTCTTACGCATATATATTCAGCTCTTACACATATATATTCCGTTCTTACACATATATATCCAGTTCTTACACATACATATTCCATTCTTACGCATAAATATTCCGTTCTTACGCATATATATTCCGTTCTTACACATATATATTCAGTTCTTAAACATATATATTCAGTTCTTACACATATATATTCAGTTCTTACACATATATGTTTAGTTCTTACACATATATATTCAGTTATTACACATATATATACAGTTCTTACACAAATATACAGTTCTTACAAATATATATTCCGTTCCTACGCATATATATTCAGTTCTTACACATATATTCAGTTATTACGCATATATATTCATTTCTTACACATATATATTCAGTTCTTACGCATATATATTCAGTTCTGACACATATATACTCAGTTCTTACGCATATATATTCCGTTCTTACACATATATATTCAGCTCTTACGCATATATATTCAGCTCTTACACATATATATTCAGTTCTTACACATATATATTCAGTTCTTACACATATATATTAAGTTCTTACACATATATATTCCGTTCTTAAGCATATATATTTAGTTCTTACACATATATATTCCGTTCTTACACATATATATTCAGTTCTAACGCATATATATTCAGCTCTTACACATATATATTCAGTTCTTACACATATATATTCAGTTCTTACACATATATATTCAGTTCTTACACATATATATTCCGTTCTTACGCATATATATTCAGTTCTTACACATATATATTCAGTTTTTACACATATATATTCAGTTCTTACGCATATATATTCAGTTCTTACACATATATTCCGTTCTTACGCATATATATTCAGTTCTTAAACTTATATATTCAGTTCTTACACATATATATTCAGTTCTTACACATATATATTCAGTTCTTACACATATATATTCAGTTCTTACGCATATATATTCCGTTCTTACGCATATATATTCCGTTCTTACACATATATATTCAGTTCTTAAACATATATATTCAGTTCTTACACATATATATTCAGTTCTTACAAATATATATTCAGTTCCTACGCATATATATTCAGTTCTTACGCATATATTCAGTTCTTACGCATATATAATCAGTTCTTACGCATATATTCAGCTCTTACGCATATGTATTCAGTTCTTACACATATATATTTAGTTTTTACGCATATATATTCAGTTCTTACACATATACATTAAGTTTTTACGCATATATATTCAGCTCTTACACATATATATTCAGTTCTTACACATATATATTCAGTTTTTATACATATATATTCAGTTCTTACACATATATATTCCGTTCTTACGCATATATAGTCAGTTCTTACACATATATATTCAGTTCTTACTCATATATATTCAGTTCTTACACATATATACTCAATTCTTACGCATATATATTCCGTTCTTACACATATATATTCAGTTCTTACGCATATATATTGAGCTCTTACACATATATATTCAGTTCTTACAAATATATATTCCGTTCCTACACATATATATTCAGTTATTACGCCTATATTCAGTTCTTACGCATATATATTCAGTTCTTACACATATATATTCAGTTCTTACGCAATATATTCAGTTCTTACATATATATACTCAGTTCTTACGCATATATATTCCGTTCTTACACATATCTATTCAGTTCTTACGCATATATATTCAGCTGTTACACATATATATTAAGTTCTTACACATATATATTTTGTTCTTACGCATATATATTCAGTTCTTACACATATATATTCAGTTCTTACACGTATATATTCAGTTCTTACACATATATATCCAGTTCTTACACATATATATTCAGTTCCTACGCATATATATTCAGTTCTTACGCATATATTCAGTTCTTACGCATATATAATCAGTTCTTACGCATATATTCAGCTCTTACGCATATGTATTCAGTTCTTACACATATATATTTAGTTTTTACGCATATATATTCAGTTCTTACACATATACATTAAGTTTTTACGCATATATATTCAGCTCTTACACATATATATTCAGTTCTTACACATATATATTCAGTTTTTATACATATATATTCAGTTCTTACACATATATATTCCGTTCTTACGCATATATAGTCAGTTCTTACACATATATATTCAGTTCTTACTCATATATATTCAGTTCTTACACATATATACTCAATTCTTACGCATATATATTCCGTTCTTACACATATATATTCAGTTCTTACGCATATATATTGAGCTCTTACACATATATATTCAGTTCTTACAAATATATATTCCGTTCCTACACATATATATTCAGTTATTACGCCTATATTCAGTTCTTACGCATATATATTCAGTTCTTACACATATATATTCAGTTCTTACGCAATATATTCAGTTCTTACATATATATACTCAGTTCTTACGCATATATATTCCGTTCTTACACATATCTATTCAGTTCTTACGCATATATATTCAGCTGTTACACATATATATTAAGTTCTTACACATATATATTTTGTTCTTACGCATATATATTCAGTTCTTACACATATATATTCAGTTCTTACACGTATATATTCAGTTCTTACACATATATATCCAGTTCTTACACATACATATTCCATTCTTACGCATATATATTCCGTTCTTACGCATATATATTCCGTTCTTACACATATATATTCAGTTCTTAAACATATATATTCAGTTCTTACACATATATATTCAGTTCTTACAAATATATATTCCGTTCTTACGCATACATATTCAGTTCTTACGCATATATTCAGTTCTTACGCATATATATTCAGTTCTTACACATATATATTCAGTTCTTACGCATATATATTCAGTTCTTACACATATATACTCCGTTTTTACGCATATATATTCCGTTTTTGCACATATATATTTAGTTCTTACGCATATATACTCAGTTCTTACGCATATATATTCCGTTTTTACACATATATATTCAGTTCTTACGCATATATATTCAGCTCTTACACATATATATTCAGATCTCACACATATATATTCAGTTCTTACACATATATATTCAGTTCTTACACATATATATTCCGTTCTTACGCATATATATTCAGTTCTTACACATATATATTCAGTTCTTACACATATATATTCAGTTATTACACATATATATTCAGTTCTTTCACATATATATTCAGTACTTACACATATATATTCCGTTCTTACAAATATATATTCCGTTCTTACGCATATATATTCAGTTCTTACGCATATATTCAGTTCTTATGCATATATATTCAGTTCTTACGCATATATTCAATTCTTACGTATATATATTCAGTTCTTACACATATATATTCAGTTCTTACGCATATATATTCAGTTCTTACACATATATACTCAGTTCTTAAGCATATATATTCCGTTCTTACACATATATATTCAGTTCTTACGCATATATATTCAGCTCTTACACATATATATGTTCAGTTCTTACACATATATATTCAGTTCTTACACATATATATTCAGTTCTTACACATATATATTCCGTTCTTACGCATATATATTCAATGCTTACACATATATATTCAGCTCTTACACATATATATTCAGTTCTTACACATATACATTCAGTTCTTACAAATATATATTCCGTTCTTACGCATATAAATTCAGTTCTTACGCATATATTCAGTTCTTACGCATATATATTCAGTTCTTACACATATATATTCAGTTCTTACGCATATATATTCAGTTCTTACACATATATACTCAGTTCTTACGCATATATATTGCGTTCTTACACATATATATTCAGCTCTTACACATATATATTCAGTTCTTACACATATATATTCAGTTCTTACACATATATATTCAGTTCTTACACTTATATATTCAGTTCTTACACATATATATTCAGTTCTTACACATATATATTCAGTTCTTACACATATATATTCAGTTCTTACACATATATATTCAGTTCTTTCACATATATATTCAGTTCTTACACATATATATTCCGTTCTTACACATATATATTCCGTTCTTACGCATATATATTCAGTTCTTACGCATATATTCAGTTCTTACGCATATATATTCAGTTCTTACGCATATATAGTCAGTTCTTACACATATATATTCAGTTCTTACTCATATATATTCAGTTCTTACACATATATACTCAATTCTTACGCATATATATTCAGTTCTTACACATATATATTCAGTTCTTACGCATATATATTCAGTTCTCACACATATATACTCAGTTCTTAAGCATATATATTCCGTTCTTACTCTTATATATTCAGTTCTTACGCATATATATTCAGCTCTTACACATATATATTCAGTTCTTACACATATATATTCAGTTCTTACACATATATATTCAGTTCTTACACATATATATTCCGTTCTTACGTATATATATTCAATTCTTACACATATATATTCAGTTCTTACACATATATATTCAGTTCTTACACATATATATTCAGTTCTTACAAATATATATTCAGTTCTTACGCATATATATTCCGTTCTTACGCATATATATTCCGTTCTTAAGCATATATATTCCGTTCTTACGCATATATATTCCGTTCTTACGCATATATATTCAGTTCTTAGGTATATATATTCAGTGCTTATGCATATATATTCAGTTCTTACACATATATATTCCGTCCTTACACATATATATTCAGTTCTTACACATATATGTTCAGTTCTTACACATATATATTCAGTTATTACACATATATATTCAGTTCTTACACATATATATTCAGTTCTTACAAATATATATTCCGTTCCTATGCATATATATTCAGTTCTTACGCATATATTCAGTTCTTACGCATATATATTCAGTTCTTACACATATATATTCAGTTCTTACGCATATATATTCAGTTCTTACACATATATACTCAGTTCTTACGCATATATATTCCGTTCTTAAACATAAATATTCAGCTCTTACGCATATATATTCAGCTCTTACACATATATATTCAGTTCTTACACATATATATTCAGTTCTTACACATATATATTCAGTTCTTACAAATATATATTGAGTTCTTACACATATATATTCAATTCTTACGCATATATATTCAGTTCTTACACATATATACTCAGTTCTTACGCATATATATTCTGTTCTTACACATATATATTCAGTTCTTACGCATATATATTCAGCTCTTACACATATATATTCAGTTCTTACACATATATACTCCGTTCTTACGCATATATTTTCCGTTATTACGCATATATATTCCGTTCTTACGCATATATATTCAGTTCTTACACATATATATTCAGTTCTTACACATATATATTCAGTACTTACACATATATATTCCGTTCTTACGCATATATATTCCGTTCTTACGCATATATATTCCGTTCTTACACATATATATTCCTTTTTTACACATATATATTCAGTTCTTACACATATATATTCAGTTCTTAGGCATATATATTCCATTCTTATGCATATATATTCAGTTCTTACACATATATATTCCTTTCTTACACATATATTCAGTTCTTACACATATATATTCAGTTCTTACACATATATATTCAGTTCTTACACATATATATTCAGTTCTTACAAATATATATTGAGTTCTTACACATATATATTCAATTCTTACGCATATATATTCAGTTCTTACACATATATACTCAGTTCTTACGCATATATATTCTGTTCTTACACATATATATTCAGTTCTTACGCATATATTCAGCTCTTACACATATATATTCAGTTCTTACACATATATACTCCGTTCTTACGCATATATTTTCCGTTATTACGCATATATATTCCGTTCTTACGCATATATATTCAGTTCTTACACATATATATTCAGTTCTTACACATATATATTCAGTACTTACACATATATATTCCGTTCTTACGCATATATATTCCGTTCTTACGCATATATATTGCGTTCTTACACATATATATTCCTTTTTTACACATATATATTCAGTTCTTACACATATATATTCAGTTCTTACACATATATATTCAGTTCTTACACATATATATTCAGTTCTTACGCATATATATTCCGTTCTTACGCATATATTCCGTTCTTACGCATATATATTCCGTTCTTACGCATATATATTCCGTTCTTACGCATATATATTCCGTTCTTACTCATATATATTCAGTTCTTACACATATATATTCAGTCCTTACACATATATATTCAGTTCTTACACATATATATTCCATTCTTACGCATATATATTCAGTTCTTACACATATATATTCCGTTCTTACGCATATATATTCCGTTCTTACGCATATATATTCCGTTCTTACGCATATATATTCCGTTCTTACGCATATATATTCAGTTCTTACGCATATATATTCCGTTCTTACGCATATATATTCCGTTCTTACGCATATATATTCCGTCCTTACGCATATATATTCAGTTCTTAGGCATATATATTCCGTTCTTATGCATATATATTCAGTTCTTACACATATATATTCCTTTCTTACACATATATTCAGTTCTTACACATATATATTCAGTTCTTACACATATATATTCAGTTCTTACAAATATATATTTAGTTCTTACACATATATATTCAGTTCTTACAAATATATATTCAGTTCTTACACATATATATTCAATTCTTACGCATATATATTCAGTTCTTACACATAAATACTCAGTTCTTACGCATATATATTCTGTTCTTACACATATATATTCAGTTCTTACGCATATATATTCAGTTCTTACACTTATATATTCAGTTCTTACACATATATATTCAGTTCTTATACATATATATTCAGTTCTTACACTTATATATTCCGTTCTTACGCATATATATTCAGTTCTTACACATATATATTCAGTTCTTACACATATATACTCCGTTCTTACGCATATATTTTCCGTTATTACGCATATATATTCCGTTCTTACGCATATATATTCAGTTCTTAGGCATATATATTCCGTTATTACGCATATATATTCAGTTCTTACATATATATATTCAATTCTTACACATATATTCCGTTCTTACGCATATATATTCAGTTCTTACACATATATATTCAGTTCTTACACATATATATTCAGTTCTAACACATTTATATTCAGTTCTTACACATATATATTCAGTTCTTACACATATATATTCAGTTCTTACAAATATATATTCAGTTCTTACACATATATATTCAATTCTTACGCATATATATTCAGTTCTTACACATATATACTCAGTTCTTACGCATATATATTCTGTTCTTACACATATATATTCAGTTCTTACGCATATATATTCCGTTCTTACGCATATATTTTCAGTTCTTAGGCATATATATTCCGTTCTTACGCATATATATTCAGTTCTTACACATATATATTCCGTTCTTACGCATATATATTCAGTTCTTACACATATATATTCAGTTCTTACACATATATTCAGTTCTTACACATATATATTCAGTTCTTACACATATATATTCAGTTCTTACACATATATATTCAGTTCATACACATATTGTTTCAGTTCTAACGCATATATATTCAGTTCTTACACATATATATTCACTTCTTACACATATATTCCGTTCTTACGCATATATATTCAGTTCTTACACATATATATTCACTTCTTACACATATATATTCAGTTCTTACACATATATATTCAGTACTTACACATATAGATTCCGTTCTTACGCATATATATTCCGTTCTTACGCATATATATTCCTTTTTTACACATATATATTCAGTTCTTACAGATATATATTCCGTTCTTACACATATATATTCAGTTCTTACACATATATATTCAGTTCTTACGCATATATATTCAGTTCTTACTCATATATTCAGTTCTTATGCATATATATTCAGTTCTTACGCATATATATTCAGTTCTTACGCATATATATCCAGTTCTTACGCATATATATTCCGTTCTTACGCATATATATTTCGTTCTTACGCATATATATTCCGTTCTTACGCATATATATTCCGTTCTTACGCATATATATTCCGTTATTACGCATATATATTCCGTTCTTACGCATATATATTCAATTCTTACACATATATATTCAGTTCTTACACATATATATTCAGTTCTTACACATATATATTCATTTCTTACACATATATATTCCATTCTTACGCATATATATTCCGTTCTTACGCATATATATTCCGTTCTTACGCATATATATTCCGTTCTCACGCATATATATTCATTTCTCAGACATATATATTCAGTTCTTACACATATATATTCAGTTCTTACACATATATATTCAGTTCTTACACATATATATTCAGTTCTTACACATATATAATCCATTCTTACGCATATATATTCCTTTCTTACACACATATATTCAGTTCTTACACATATATATTCCGTTCTAACGCATATATATTCCGTTCTTACGCATATATATTCCGTTCTTACGCATATATATTCAGTTCTTACACATATATATTCAGTTCTTACACATATATATTCAGTCCTTACACATATATATTCAGTTCTTACACATATATATTCCATTCTTACGCATATATATTCAGTTCTTACACATATATATTCCGTTTTTACGCATATATATTCCGTTCTTACGCATATATATTCCGTTCTTACGCATATATATTCCGTTCTTACGCATATAAATTCCGTTCTTACGCATATATATTCAGTTCTTACACATATATAATCCATTCTTACGCATATATATTCAGTTCTTACACATATATATTCAGTTCTTACACATATATATTCCGTTCTTACGCATATATATTCCGTTCTTACGCATATATATTCCGTTCTTACGCATATAAATTCCGTTCTTACGCATATATATTAAGTTCTTACACATATATAATCCATTCTTACGCATATATATTCCGTTCTTACGCATATATATTCAGTTCTTACACATATGTATTCAGTCCTTACACATATATATTCAGTTCTTACGCATATATATTCAATTCTTACGCATATATATTCCGTTCTTACGGATATATATTCCGTTCTTACGCATATATATTCCGTTCTTACGCATATATATTCAGTTCTTACTCATATATATTCAGTTCTTACACATACATATTCAGTTCTTACACATGTATATTCAGTTCTTACACATATATATTCAGTTCTTACACATATATATTCAGTTCTTACACATATATATTCAGTTCTTACACATATATATTCAGTTCTTACGCATATATATTCCGTTCTTACGCATATATATTCCGTTCTTGCGCATATATATTCCGTTCTTACGCATATATATTCAGTTCTTAGGCATATATATTCCGTTCTTATGCATATATATTCAGTTCTTACACATATATATTCCGTTCTTACACATATATATTCAGATCTTACACATATATATTCAGTTCTTACACATATATATTCAGTTCTTACACATATATATTCAGTTCTTACACATACATATTCAGTTCTTACAAATATATATTCCGTTCTTACTCATATATATTCAGTTCTTACGCATATATTCAGTTCTTACGCATATTCCTTCCGTTCTTACACATATATATTCAGTTCTTACGCATATATATTCAGTTCTTACACATATATACTCAGTTCTTACGCATATATATTCCGTTCTTACGCATATATTTTCAGTTCTTAGGCATATATATTCCGTTCTTACGCATATATATTCAGTTCTTACACATATATACTCCGTTCTTACGCATATATATTCCGTTATTACGCATATATATTCCGTTCTTACGCATATATATTTCGTTCTTACACATATATATTCAGATCTTACACATATATATTCAGTTCTTACACATATATATTCAGTTCCTACGCATATATATTCCGTTCTTACGCATATATATTCCGTCCTTACGCATATATATTCAGTTCTTAGGCATATATATTCCGTTCTTATGCATATATATTCAGTTCTTACACATATATATTCCTTTCTTACACATATATTCAGTTCTTACACATATATATTCAGTTCTTACACATATATATTCAGTTCTTACACATATTTATTCAGTTATTACACATATATATTCAGTTCTTACAAATATATATTCAGTTCTTACACATATATATTCAATTATTACGCATATATATTCAGTTCTTACACATATATACTCAGTTCTTACGCATATATATTCTATACTTACACATATATATTCAGTTCTTACGCATATATATTCAGCTCTTACACATATATATTCAGTTCTTACACTTATATATTCCGTTCTTACGCATATATATTCCGTTCTTACGCATATATATTCAGTTCTTACACATATATATTCAGTTCTTACACATATATATTCAGTTCTTACACGTACATATTCCATTCTTACGCATATATATTCCGTTCTTACGCATATATATTCAGTTCTGAGTCATATATATTCCGTTCTTACGCATATATATTCAGTTCTTACACATATACATTCAGTTCTTACACATATATTCAGTTCTTACACATATATATTCAGTTCTTACACATATATATTCAGTTCTTACGCATATATATTCAGTTCATACACATATATTTTCAGTTCTAAAGCATATATATTCTGTTCTTACACATATATATATTCAGTTCTTACACATATATTCCGTTCTTACGCATATATATTCAGTTCTTACACATATATATTCAGTTCTTACACATATATATTCAGTACTTACGCATATATATTCCGTTCTTACGCATATATATTCAGTTCTTACTCATATATATTCAGTTCTTACACATATATATTCAGTTCTTACACATGTATATTCAGTTCTTACACATATATATTCAGTACTTACACATATATATTCAGTTCTTACACATATATATTCAGTTCTTACACATATATACTCAGTTCTTACGCATATATATTCTGTTCTTACACATATATATTCAGTTCTTACGCATATATATTCAGCTCTTACACATATATATTCAGTTCTTACACATATATACTCCGTTCTTACGCATATATTTTCCGTTATTACGCATATATATTCCGTTCTTACGCATATATATTCAGTTCTTACACATATATATTCAGTTCTTACACATATATATTCAGTACTTACACATATATATTCCGTTCTTACGCATATATA
>JAWPHD010026368.1:0-13315 GCA_037043455.1 Cyrtodaria siliqua | reverse complement strand
GCAACCTTTTTTTTTATTTTTATTTTTTTATTAAATTTTTCTATCTTTATTTTTTTTTTATAAGAAAACTTATTTCGTGGGTTCAAATTTGACACAAACACAAACAAGAGATAAAAGTAGCAGACTCGGTTTTATTGAGTCTGTTCATGAGAGGTAATGTGAACTTCTTTCATTGGTTCAGTTCATATGCATTTATTTAAACCGCTAAGCAATTTTAATCAAATTTCCCATGGATTCTCTTGAGTGGGCCAGGACCTTACAGAAGAAATATGTTGTCGACCCGACATGCAAAATGGCTGCCGTTGCTAAATATAGCCAAACCCTTAAAATATTCTTCTCCAGAACGGCAAGATTAAAATTTTAGAATTGATTGTTCACTACCGAACGCATCATACTTATTACACATCACACTTATTGTACATCACACTTATTACGAATGACACTTATAAATGCCACTTACTACGCATCTTGCTTATTACGCATCACACTTATTACACATAATACTTCTTACGCCTCACCGTTATAACGCATCACACTTATTACGCATCGTACTTATTACGCATCATACTTATTACGCATCACACTTATTATACGTCATACTTATTACGCGTCATGTTTATTACGCAACACACTTATTACGCATCACGTTTATTACGCATCACACTTATTACTCATCAGTTATTACGCATCATGAAACTTACGGATCACTTATTACGCATCATGCTTATTACGGATCAAATTTATCACACATCACACTTATTACGCATCAAACCTATTACGCATCATGTTTATTACGCATCATAATTATTACGGATCATACTTATTATGCAGCACACTTATTACGCATCATGTTTATTACGCATCATGCTTATTACGGATCACACTTATTATGCATCATATTTATTACGCATACACTTATTACGCATCTTGCTTATTACGCATCATGCTTATTACGCATCATGCTTATTACTTATTACGCATCATGCTTATTACGGATCATATTTATCACACATCACACTTATTACGCATCAATCCTATTACGCATCATGCTTATTACGGATCACACTTATTACGTATCACACTTATTACGCATCATATTTATTACGCATACACTTATTACGCATCTTGCTTATTACGCATCATGCTTATTACTTATTACGCATCATGCTTATTACGGATCATATTTATCACACATCACACTTATTACGCATCAAACCTATTATGCATCATGTTTATTACGCATCATGCTTATTACGGATCACACCTATTACGTATCACACTTATTACGCATCATATTTATTACGCATACATTTATTACGCATCTTGCTTATTACGCACCATACTTATTACGCATCATGCTTATTACTTATTACGCATCATGCTTATTACACATCACACTTATTATACATCGCACTTATTACGCATGACACTTATGCCACTTTTTACGCATCATAAATTATTTCGCATCTCGCTTATAACACATCACACTTATTACGCATCACGTTTATTACGCATCACACTCATTACGCATCACAGTTATTACGCATCATGCTTATTACGGATCACATTTTATCACACATCATACTTATTATGTATCAAACCTATTACGCACCATGTTTATTAAGCATCACGCTTATTACGGATCACACTTATTACGCATCATATTTATTACGCATCATGCTTATTACGCATCATGCTTATTACGTATCATCCTTATTACGCATCACACTTATTACGCACCATACTTATTACGCATCACGCTTATTACGCATCACACTTATTACGCATGCCACTTATGCCACTTATTACGCATCACGCTTATAACGCATCGTACTTATTACGCATCATACTTATTACGCATCACATATATTACGCATCACAATTATTACACATCATGCAACTTAAGGATCACTTATTACGCATCATGCTTATTACGGATCATATTTATCACACATCACACTTATTACGCATCAAACCTATTACGCATCATGTTTATTACGCATCATAATTATTACGGATCATACTTATTATGCAGCACACTTATTACGCATCATACTTATTACGTATCAAACTGATTACTCATCATGCTTATTACATATCATCCTTATTACGCATTACACTTATTACGCACCATACCTTATTACGCATCATGCTTATTACATATCATCCTTATTACGCATCACACTTATTATGCACCATACTTATTACGCATCACACATATTACGCATCATGCTTATTACGGATCATACTTATTACGCATTACACTTATTCCGTATCACACTGATTACTCATCATGCTTATTACGCATCATGCTTATTAAGTATCTCACGTATTACGTATCACACTAATTACGCATCATATTTATTATGCATCACATGTATTACGCATCATGTTTATTATGGTTCATGCTTATTACGCATCGCACTTATTACGCATCACACTTATTTCGGATCATACTTATTACGCATAATACTTATTACGCATTATACTTTTAAGGACGATACATTTTACGCATCATATGTTTTACGCATCATATATACGCATAACACTTATTACGCATCATACTTATTACGCATCATACTTATTTTTTCCAGGAGTAACTGCGACAAAGATGTGCAGAAAGAGCTACGCAAGCATTATCAGAGACCATACTTCCTGCCCAACGACTCTGAATCTAGTGCATTAGACTGGTTATTCATGGGAGGTTCCGGTCTCGGCGCATTTGTACATGTAAGTAATCGACTTCAAATCTTAAGCATGGTAAATGCCTTACAGACTGGTTGTTCATGTGAGGCCCGTGGTCGATAGTGTCACATTAGACGCCGGGTCATAGGAGGTTCCGGTACTGGCACATTTGATCATTTTCAAGTAAACTATGAACTAGACATTTTAGTTTCGACCAGAATTAGTTTTTAGTTCTACTGGTCTCAAAAGGCCAAACGACTAGTAGGGATTATGCCATGGCCTGTTGTCCGTCGTCCGTCCGTTCCGGATGTCTGTCCGTTAACATTTTGATGTGAATACTCTAGCATCTTCATTTTGCATCTGATCTTTATAAAACTTGACCAGAGTCTTAATATCCGCTCGGACAAGTTTGGAAAACCACCAATATCGGGTAATCAAAATAAGAGTTATGGAACTTGATTTAATGAAAAATGAGTATATGTTTGCCTTGCTAACACTTTAACACCTTCATTTTGCACCTGATCTTTACCAAACTTGGCCAAAGTCGTAATATCAATGAGAGATCGGACGAGTTCGAAACACACCAGTAAACACCTGAGTTATGGCCTGTGATTTAATGAACACATGCTATATTTTGCACTCTATCACCTTCATTTTGCATCGTATCTTTACTAAACTTAATTAACCCACTGTCTGGTACGTGAAACCGTGTAGAGGTTTTTGTTAACCGTCTAGACTTTCCAAGACAGCCGGGAACACGAGGGGTAGGTACTTTATTATTTAGCCGATATCTTCTTTAATTTAGGTTTCAACACCAGTTCAATGTACGTGGCATGCGCCCAAATAGTCCAGTATTAAACATTGACTCCTGTCCGAGCCCATCCCCATCCCCACACCAACACCCCACCACCCCCACATCCCCATATCTCTATCTCCTACAATATTTATTAGATCTTACCAAACGTATTCAAAACAAGCCCACCCATCGCTAACTATGCCCACCCCCTCCACGATGTTTTGCTTCTGGATTCGACCCCCTATCCTGACCCCACTAACAACCCACCCCACCCCGATCACCTCCTCCATTTTATTTTAGAGCATGGAAGCTTTGTTGTTCATTCAGTTGAAAACACATTTGTCATATGAGTTTTATCAATGAGAAATATATACAAATTATTTAAAAAAAACTTAGGGACAACATACACCATTTTCTTATAAAATTTATGTCTGACAGTAATTTACAGCAAACTATACATACACCCCAGCCCACCCCGAACAATAGGTCCTTATCTTCAATGAAAACGTGTTTTTCCTTAATTGGCCCTAAGTCTATAATACAGGCTTGTTCAACACTCTTCTTACATAGCATGTTTCATTAGTACGAATGATAACATTTGAGAACTTAAGGAAACTATATTTCTCATTTAAAGAGAAATTATTTAATCCCTCAGAGCAACGCTTCTCCTAAACATTGGACGTATAGACAAAGAAAGGGTCAAATCTAACGAACATTGTAGGAGCTTGAGCGTTAACAAAGCAACTTTTATCACTTTAAATAATTCAAGGGTCATAACGCTGCTGTTTCTAGGTCGACATGGCTTGTTTTTGATTTCGTCCATGCTTTCTTCTTCTACACCTAGACCTAGACAGCTTCATTAAATAAACTATTAAACTATAACATGGTAGTAGGGAGTGGGTGGCGTGTGTGAGAGTGTGTAAAGGTTGGGGTGGAGGGGACGTGGGGGATGGGGTTAAGTGTCGAATATGACTGGTCTTCAAACTTGTCTAAGCTTTCATTGATATTAGCATTCTGAATGAGTGTGGTAAAGATCAGATGAACAATGGAGTAGCTACAGATTAACTAAGCAAAAGATAGTACATTTTCATGTTGCCCGCCCCCTCCCGTTTGCCTTAATGTTTCTGTATCCAAATGTTTTCACTGTAAACTACCCTTGAGTCGTGTAACACACTGATGTCTTCTTAGTGCCCATACGGATGTTCTCTGTTAAAGCTTTTGTCACTATTACAGACACAGTATAGACATATTAGCCCATCGACACTCTGTCATTATCTATGTCCAATATAATGGACATCTTAAGTGAAATATCCATAAGCCTCTTAAACACGGCAATCTTAAAGAAATTACCATGCGTCATAAGTATGTGTGTAGTTTTAATATTAAAGTCCAACCACTGTTGTGGACTTGATCTAGCTGATTGATGCGTTGTTGTTTATTGTTAGCCGTTTGAGCTGCGTCGTTACAGTTTCTCTGTATGCGGTAACAGAATAGAACTATAGTATGTGGTTTACACTACGGGGAACTGTATACGACTTCGTGGCTATTATGTGTCTGATTTGTGGGTAGAAATAATGATGGTTTAATATAATGGATATAATGGGTCTCCGGTATGCATTTAATCTTTATGGAATTTAACAATTAGTATGGAATCCTGTTAGAGCCATCGCGATCTCGTGCGCACCTCGCAATTTTATTTGGCAATTTTATACTCCCGGGAAAATAACAACGCGAGATTGCGATGGCTCTAACAGGAGTCCGGTTTTCTTCGAGCCATGGAGCTATGAAAGACAGTTCTTTAACTTGCGTGGCACAGTCGGTAGCGTGGCGGATTTGTAACCGGAGGCCCCGGGTTCTCCGTGGTGCCACTGAGTTTCGTCGGTGTGTTCTTGGGCAAGATATTTTCCCTTAGCCTCGTCCGTCGGATGGGGACGTAAACCGGGCGGTCCCGTGTATCGGTCTATCCTCCGAGCACGTTAAAGAACCATAGGAATCAATTTGATAATAAGAGTAGGGCATGGTTCCCGGATTCCTATGTATCTTTCCCCTCTCTCCGGGGCGGCTCTAAATAACCTATACTGTATTTATGAGCCGTTAAACAACATTCAATTTAATTCAATTAACTTGAGAAGATCGCCAAATGAGAGGTCTGCTGTAGCTCTTGCAGCCGGTACGGTATAGTATGGTCAGTATAAATACAGCAAAGAACCGATTAGTGTTTTTGGAACGTCGATAAGTATAACGTTGGTTTATAGTTTTAAGTTTGACTTTGAACTCGCATATATTCAATTGTTATTATTAAATACCCGTTAATGGACCGATACTCTGGTAATATATACGTGACGTGTATATAAGTAAACGTCGTTATGTTCATTTCTGGCATACATATGGTATATCGTTTATGAACGAGCCCTGTAGATGTTGACGCGTTAATAATCATCACCTGTCTTTAACTTTCCTCAAAAGTGTTCTTTCTTTGTTGAGACCCAAATCCGGTCCTTAACAATTTCGCCATAACCCAATGTAATCAACGAATATATATAGAAACATGCCCGACCTATTGCCTACTACCTTTTATTTGTATGTTTTTTTTTTACAATATAGTTGGACTACGTACTGCGGCCATCTTGGCAGGCTCAAATATCCGGCACGAAAACTTGGACGTTGATACCTTCACCGGAGTGTGAAGCCGTCTGCACCGAAATGGAAGTCACTGTGCATAAAGGGGATATCGGTACATACAAACTTTATCATAGATACATTCAGTACAATATTCAAGTTTGAATACTTTGAAATAAAACCGGACAACACCACTTTACAGGCACCGTTGTTTCGTTTCTATTAGCTCTCACTGACGTATGTACAAATATAAAACCAGGCGACCTTATGCGATGGTGTGGCATTATTACACGCTATTGCCCATGGTTTCCATTTGTAAAACTATCAGCAAATTTCGGCTAACTGCTTTAGTAAAGGGTCTCCAAAGATGACTGTAATAATGTAACCATACAGATGTTGGATTATGCACCTATCAATGTTATCCTCCACCGGGGAAAGGGGGTTGGGGCCATCCACGGGATATTAGACAGAAACGAATTCCCCACCCTCGGGATTTAGCATGTACGGGGATCGGTAATTATTACTACCCTTGGGGAATTAGACTTTACTTCCTGTCCTGAGGTCGGGAATTAGACAGCTGATTTTAACAATTTTCTAATTCCCCATGGTCAGACCGCCGCACCGCCGCCCCCCCCCCCTCCCCCACGCCCCCCTACCACCACCCATTCAGAGCAGGATCTGTTTTAAGCTGCAGAGTCCCCCCTCCCCCCCCCCCTCCCCCCCCTCTCTCCACCACCACCACCACCACCACCACCACCACCCATTCAGAGCAGGATCTATTTTAAGCTGCAGAGTTATTGCCCTTGATTGTGTTTGAAATCAGTGAATGTTAATCTTTTTACGAAGTCACTTTACAAAAAAGTATTATAGATTGGATGATTTGACAATTAGAAAAATGGAAGTATTCGTTGCAGTTATGATATTGAACTTGATGAAGTAAAATAAATGACTGTATACAATAACCTTTAATATAATGATATCGGAAACACGTGTTGATACTGTATGTAATGATACGTTACATACTTTTAGGCATTGGCTATGTCAAAAAAAAGGCAAATCAATAACTTTACTAACTGAAGATAACTAAATGAAAATTGGATTTATTTTATTTTATGATAACATGTAGCCAGAACATGCACAGCCGTCATTGGATTTCGGATTTACTTATTTATTTGTTAAACAATTATAGTACGATTAGGCACTGTTCGGATTCCTATATGTATTTAAGTCGGATTACTTGTTTTGTTTGACGTAAGCATTGTGATATAAATGTTATTTCCAAAAATGACTGCCATCTGCAGCAAAGCAAACATATCTCCCCATACTTACCAAAACATGTTTGCTCTTTGTTTTTATATATAAAACTTAAATGTTGTAATTTATGTTTTTCAGTCGTCATAGATACGAACGTATGGTACCACGCCACCTTTATCCATCCAGGGGAGATAAGCATTACCATCGGATCCGAATACGACTAATCGTACGAATAACGACTGTTTACACTTATCAGAATACGACTTACATTAAAACATGCCCTGTACGACCATCGTTATGACCTTACTGTGCTGTATACATGACAACTATACATTTGAATGACGGCATGTTAATTATGCAGATAGCACAGAATACGGGTTATGCCTTTATAAATCTAAATATAACGGCTGTCCATTTAAATAACAAAAACGCACAAGGAAACACTTACTTCCCTTTATATTCGTTTAAAACATGCGACTGACCCAATCGACTGCTTAAAGCTGTAGTCCCGTTTCTTAAATCGCTTGACTCTTTTAGGGTGTACTTTCATATTAACCAGCTCATGACGAATTCGGATATTTAAGAGACAAAATGTAACGAGGACATTATAAGGTTGCGCCATAGACTATTATTGTAGTGGTTAACATCTCAGCTGCAGGGATCATGCGTTTTATTCTAACCAGGATCGAAATAAGATTCAGTATCGAAATACTAAAAAAAAGAAGTGCTTCCCGTCTGACCAGTCCTTCGGGTGAGTCTTAAAACCGAAGTCTAGCTCGCCAAGACGACCAGTACAATGCAGCGATGGCAAATAAACGGTTTATAGACTTCGAGTAGTGCAATTTATACCTGTTCACAGGTAGCATTATCATTTTGCAGAGGAAACTATATTAGGACTTGAACACATGACCATCTGATTAATAGGCAGTCTCTCTCACTTATTGACATTCTTGGGACATGGTTCATTTAGTACCAATTATTATAATAAAAATTAAATTAAAACATTTGAACACTTCAAGAATTATCAGTATATAGGTCATCATGCCGGACATGTTCATTAACGTTGCCTGGATGTAAAGCTTTGGAACTAAGAATCATGGGCAGCGCACGAGTGTCAACGTTCATATTTCTATCTCGCCATGAACGGACAAAAGACTACACTATTAGCATCACACATATAAGCTTAATGAACATAAACATATCACATATCGTTAACGAGACTGGCGGCGATCTAGAGAAGTGAGTGTTGCCAATCCAAATTCAAATGAAAACCTTCATAATGTGCTTCAGTTTCATATGGAATGTGCATATGCATTACATTAAGCCGCATACAACTTTTCGGTTAAGTATTGTTAATGGAAATGTTTGGTCTAGAAAACTCGACAACTCGGCTGAATCACACTATTACTTTAAATGAGGATTTTATTGCTAACAGCTATACTTACGATTCAAACAAAGTATACTTCTATCACAAAACAAGAATTCATAAGAGCTTTAAAGTATCATATGCATTACTATTAATGCTTTATACAACACAGCTAGTTTGGGCTAGTTTGGGCTAGCTTTCCGGACCAAAATATTTCATTAACAGTATATTAAATCGTATGGTTGCTCCTAGTTTAGTGCATATCCACATTGCATTTTAACCTGAAACACATTATGATCTTTGTATTTGAATTGACACCCATAATGCTTCCAGATCGATATGGAAGAGTAGTTGATGTCATAGTCTAGATCATCTGCGACGCTTGCTTGTTTTTAAGACAAACGTCTAGAACAGTTCACCTAAAAAGTTTGACTTTTGCCGAGATTCTGGTATCGTTTCTGAGTGGCTGAGACAGAAACACCTGCTATCCAAGATATACAGAACTTAAAGCAGAAATACAATAAATTTAAAAACAAAGAGGGAAACTTCACCATTATATCGACGAACTAAATGCGGATGGTCAGAAATACTTTAATACAAAAATAATAATTACGGTCACGTGCTTCCGGTTTAAAATTTGTTTCTTCACAAACGGTCAAGACGTTTGTATTTATAATCAAGCGGCGAAAATGATCAAGACTATTGATGTCAATACAAATACAAGCGAAAACCCTCAAAATATGCTTTAGTTGTATATGAAATGTGCAGTAGTTGTATATGAAATGTGCAGTAGTTGTATATGAAATATGCAGTAGTTGTATATGAAATATGCAATAGTTGTATATGAAATGTGCAGTAGTTGTATATGAAATATGCAATAGTTGTATATGAAATGTGCAATAGTTGTATATGAAATATGCAATAGTTGTATATGAAATATGCAGTAGTTGTATATGAAATATGCAGTAGTTGTATATGAAATGTGCAGTAGTTGTATATGAAATATGCAATAGTTGTATATGAAATGTGCAGTAGTTGTATATGAAATATGCAGTAGTTGTATATGAAATATGCAATAGTTGTATATGAAATATGCAGTAGTTGTATATGAAATATGCAATAGTTGTATATGAAATGTGCAGTAGTTGTATATGAAATGTGCAATAGTTGTATATGAAATATGCAGTAGTTGTATATGAAATGTGCAGTAGTTGTATATGAAATATGCAATAGTTGTATATGAAATGTGCAGTAGTTGTATATGAAATATGCAATAGTTGTATATGAAATATGCAATAGTTGTATATGAAATGTGCAATAGTTGTATATGAAATATGCAGTAGTTGTTTATGAAATATGCAGTAGTTGTATATGAAATATGCAATAGTTGTATATGAAATATGCAGTAGTTGTATATGAAATGTGCAGTAGTTGTATATGAAATATGCAATAGTTGTATATGAAATATGCAATAGTTGTATATGAAATGTGCAATAGTTGTATATGAAATGTGCAGTAGTTGTATATGAAATATGCAATAGTTGTATATGAAATATGCAATAGTTGTATATGAAATATGCAATAGTTGTATATGAAATGTGCAATAGTTGTATATGAAATGTGCAGTAGTTGTATATGAAATATGCAATAGTTGTATATGAAATGTGCAGTAGTTGTATATGAAATATGCAATAGTTGTATATGAAATGTGCAGTAGTTGTATATGAAATATGCAATAGTTGTATATGAAATATGCAATAGTTGTATATGAAATGTGCAATAGTTGTATATGAAATATGCAGTAGTTGTTTATGAAATATGCAGTAGTTGTATATGAAATATGCAATAGTTGTATATGAAATATGCAGTAGTTGTATATGAAATGTGCAGTAGTTGTATATGAAATATGCAATAGTTGTATATGAAATATGCAATAGTTGTATATGAAATGTGCAATAGTTGTATATGAAATATGCAATAGTTGTATATGAAATATGCAATAGTTGTATATGAAATATGCAGTAGTTGTATATGAAATATGCAATAGTTGTATATGAAATATGCAATAGTTGTATATGAAATGTGCAATAGTTGTATATGAAATGTGCAATAGTTTTATATGAAATGTGCAGTAGTTGTATATGAAATATGCAATAGTTGTATATGAAATATGCAGTAGTTGTATATGAAATATGCAATAGTTGTATATGAAATGTGCAGTAGTTGTATATGAAATATGCAATAGTTGTATATGAAATGTGCAGTAGTTGTATATGAAATGTGCAGTAGTTGTATATGAAATATGCAGTAGTTGTATATGAAATATGCAATAGTTGTATATGAAATGTGCAGTAGTTGTATATGAAATGTGCAGTAGTTGTATATGAAATATGCAGTAGTTGTATATGAAATATGCAATAGTTGTATATGAAATGTGCAGTAGTTGTATATGAAATATGCAATAGTTGTATATGAAATGTGCAGTAGTTGTATATGAAATGTGCAGTAGTTGTATATGAAATATGCAGTAGTTGTATATGAAATATGCAATAGTTGTATATGAAATGTGCAGTAGTTGTATATGAAATGTGCAATAGTTGTATATGAAATGTGCAGTAGTTGTATATGAAATATGCAGTAGTTGTATATGAAATATGCAGTAGTTGTATATGAAATATGCAATAGTTGTATATGAAATGTGCAGTAGTTGTATATGAAATGTGCAGTAGTTGTATATGAAATATGCAGTAGTTGTATATGAAATATGCAATAGTTGTATATGAAATGTGCAGTAGTTGTATATGAAATATGCAATAGTTGTATATGAAATGTGCAGTAGTTGTATATGAAATATGCAATAGTTGTATATGAAATATGCAATAGTTGTATATGAAATGTGCAATAGTTGTATATGAAATATGCAGTAGTTGTATATGAAATATGCAATAGTTGTATATGAAATGTGCAATAGTTGTATATGAAATATGCAATAGTTGTATATGAAATGTGCAGTAGTTGTATATGAAATGTGCAGTAGTTGTATATGAAATATGCAGTAGTTGTATATGAAATATGCAATAGTTGTATATGAAATGTGCAGTAGTTGTATATGAAATGTGCAGTAGTTGTATATGAAATATGCAGTAGTTGTATATGAAATATGCAATAGTTGTATATGAAATGTGCAGTAGTTGTATATGAAATATGCAATAGTTGTATATGAAATGTGCAGTAGTTGTATATGAAATGTGCAGTAGTTGTATATGAAATATGCAGTAGTTGTATATGAAATATGCAATAGTTGTATATGAAATGTGCAGTAGTTGTATATGAAATGTGCAATAGTTGTATATGAAATGTGCAGTAGTTGTATATGAAATGTGCAGTAGTTGTATATGAAATATGCAGTAGTTGTATATGAAATATGCAATAGTTGTATATGAAATGTGCAGTAGTTGTATATGAAATATGCAGTAGTTGTATATGAAATATGCAATAGTTGTATATGAAATGTGCAGTAGTTGTATATGAAATATGCAGTAGTTGTATATGAAATATGCAGTAGTTGTATATGAAATGTGCAATAGTTGTATATGAAATATGCAATAGTTGTATATGAAATGTGCAGTAGTTGTATATGAAATGTGCAATAGTTGTATATGAAATGTGCAATAGTTGTATATGAAATGTGCAGTAGTTGTATATGAAATGTGCAATAGTTGTATATGAAATGTGCAATAGTTGTATATGAAATGTGCAGTAGTTGTATATGAAATGTGCAATAGTTGTTTATGAAATATGCAGTAGTTGTTTATGAAATATGCAATAGTTGTATATGAAATGTGCAAATACATTAAGTAAGCCGCATATTAAGTTCGGTTGAATTATTATTTATGAACATGTGTGGACTGGAAAACACAATTCGGTGTATTTTTGCTGTTAAATCATCAATAGTAATTTATATGGGGTTCATATTGATAGCAGCTGTACATATTACTTAATACAAACGTAGTAAGGTCATAAAACAACGAGAGGGCCATGATGGCCCTATATCGCTCACCTGAGTTAATTTGAACCAATACAAGAGGGCCCTAAAGCGATACCTCAGTACTGGCACATTATCGAACTTCTTCGAAATCTTATGGTCATATACAATCTGTGCAAGTTTGGTTAAGATTGTTCAAGAAATGTGGGCTCTGTTGTGTATAACAACATTGATATAGACAGTTTAAGACACTGACAAAGTTTGGTAAAGATCAAATACAAAATGAAGATGCTAGAGAGTAACACCTTGGGCAGAGCCAAATGTGACCCCAGGGCTACATGTAATATATGAGAGCTGTGTGCATTGTGGTTTTAGAGAAGAAGATTTTTTAAGTTTTTCCTTATACAAGTCTATGTAAAACGTGACCCCTGGGGCTGGGCCAAATGTGAACCCAGGGTCACCATTTAAGGGGGCAGTCCTCAGTTTCGCATGAATGTCCATGGTGTAAATCAGAAAGAAATCAACTAAGCATCTTTTAGGTCCATGGATGGTCTTTATAATAATTATGAAGCACATGTTTGATGTTTTTTTCAGTTTTGATTACTTCTAA
>JAWPHD010026367.1:0-13319 GCA_037043455.1 Cyrtodaria siliqua | reverse complement strand
TCGTGAATATATACTGTGTAAGAACTGAATATATATGTGTAAGAACTGAAATATATATTGGTCAAGAACTTGATATAATATATGTGTAAGAACAGAATATATATGCGGTAAGAACTGAATATATATGTGTAAGAAAGGCAATTATACTAATGTGTAGAAGAACGGAAATATACTATGTGTATGATCGGAAATATCGATATCGTGTATATATTATGAAAGAACGGAATATATAATGTGTCAGAACCTGGATATCTATAGCGTAAGAACTCGAAATAATATAATGTGTAGAGAAACTGAATTATGAAATTATGCTTAAGAACTGAATATATATGCGTAAGAACTGAATATATTATATGCGTATAAGACTGAATATATATGCTAAGAAACTGGTATATATATGCGTAGATACGCAACTATATATGTGTAAAGAACGAATTATATATGTGTAAGAATCTGAATAGATATGTGTAAGACAACGGATTTATGTGAATAATACTCGAGAACTATCATTTGTAAGAAAGAAATATATCTGTGCTAAGAACGGAATATATATGTGTAAGATACGGGAATATATAGTGTAAGAACGGAATATATACGTGTAAGAGAATATATTGTGTAAGGAACGAATATAAATATGTGTAAGAACTTGAATATAAATAGTGTAAGAACTAGAATATTATATGCGTAGAAGAACAATTCATATGTAAGAAATGACATAATATTCGTATAGTAAAATAATATATATGCATAAGAACGAATATATATGCTTAAAGAAAGGGATATATAGTTTGTAGAACTGGAATATATATGGAAGAAGATCGTAAACATTGTGTAAGTAGGAATACTATATTGATTGTAAGAAATGAATATATATGTTAAGATACGGAATATATAGTGTAAGAACTGAATATATAGGTTTTGAAAAATGTATATTTGCAGTAAGATACAGAATTAACTAGTTAGAAACTGTATATAGTAAATGATATAAAAGAACCTGTAAAGTATATATGTATAGAAGCTGAATATATATTGTAAGAACATGTATCATTATGTAGACGTGAAAGATATGATTAGGACGGTATATATACTGTGTAGAATAATGTTTAGAGATGAATTTATGTTGTTACGGAATATATAATCTATGTTAATTACTTAATGTATTAAGCTTGTATAGAATAGAGAACATAAGTATATGGTATCAACGGATATCTAATGTGTAGAAACTGAATATATACTTGTGACAGAACTGAATAGTAATTTGTTAAGAACTGTATATATATGGTATAGAATGAATATATATTTGTGTAAGAACAGAAGTTATATGGTAAGAGAATATATATCGTACAGACAGAACTATATATGTCGTCAGAACGGACATCAAATATGATGTCTAAGACGGAATATATATTGTGTAGACTGAAGTATATATGTGTAAGAACGGGAATATATCTGATGCAAGAACGGATATATATGTGGTAAGAACATGAATATTATCATGTGTAAGAACTGAATATAATATGTGTAAGAACGGAATAACTGGTAAGGAATATATATGCTGTACAAACTGAATATATATGACACGTAACAACTGAATACTATTCGTAAGAACTGAATATATAATTGTAAGAAACGAATATATATTGCGTAAGAACGGAATATATATGAGTAAGAACGAATATATATGTGTAGGAACGATAAATGAGTAGAGATTCTTCTGTGTAGAACGGAATATATATGTGTAAGAATGAGTATATATATGTCCTAGTCTAACTAATATGAGTAAGTCATCGAAAATATGAGTGTCATGACGATATAAATGTAGTAATAATAGTTGGTAGAACTAATATATTTGCGTAAAAAGGAACAATATCAAGGTATGACGGAACCTATGTGTAAGAGCTGAATATATATGTGTAAGAACTGAAATATATATGTGTAAGAGACGGAAATATATACGTGTAAGAAACGGAAATAACTGTGTAGGAACAATATATATGTGTAAGAACTGAATAATATATTAGGAACAGCATACGTTGAGTATGAAACTGAATATTATATGTGTAAGAACTGAATATACTATGCGTAAGAACGAATATATATCGTAAGAACTGAATATAATATGCCGTAAGAGGAATATCTAAGTGTAAGACGAAGATTATGTATATGAGTAAGTGAATAATACTGTAAGACGGAAGTAGTATATGAGAGACATATAATTGTAAGAACGGAATAATAGTTAGGAATGAATCAGTGGTAAAGCGACGGTAATCTATAACTTAAGAATCTGTAATGAATTAAAAAGATTATTTATGTGTAAGAAATGAATATATATCGTAACGAACTACAATATAATTTACAAGAATGAATATAAACTCGACATTAATATAATGTAAGACCTGAATATATATGCGCTAAGAACTGAATAAATAATATGTAAGAAACAGATAATATCGTAGAAAGGAATATAATCGTCCGAAAATACATATATCATGTGTAAGAATGTAACTATCTTCTAGTAGAAATCATAGCAATCTATATGCGTAAGAACTCACTATAAATATTCTTAAGAACTGTTAGGAATATAGTGTTAGACGTAATTAAATGTTTAGACAGGTGAATATATCAGGTAAGTACAATAAATATTCGAACAATCAACATAAGTATGATGTTAAACGACTAAGTAAGATATCACTAATATTGACACGTATATATATGTGTAAGTAACTAATAATTGTAACTGTATTAAAGAACGTGAATATAATATTGCGTAAGAACTGAAGATATATCTGTAAGAACTAATATTAATGCGTAAGAACTGATAATATTGGTAAGCGAATGTTTGTTAAAGAACTAATATATAAACGTGTAAGAACGGAATATATAGTGTAAGAACGGAATAATAATCCAGTAATCACTAATCTAAACCTAAAGTATCCCAGAACATTACGAATATAATTATGACATAACTGTATACTGGTAGCATACTACTACATATGCACGAAGTCAACATTCAAACATGTAGTAAGATCATTAGTAGAAATATATATATGCGTAAGCTAACTAATATATATCGTTAAGAACTGTCATAAACATATATTAGTGTAAGATACAATAATGTAACTATTTATGTATCAAAGTAACTGATATAACATTATTAACATTAAGAACTTCGATATACTATGTTAAGAACGTGTATAATATGTGACTACTTGGTAAGGATAGACTACGAATATAATTGTAAAGAACATAACAAATGTGTATAGAAAGAACTAAATATATCGAAAGAACTGAATATAAAACTGAAGTAATAAACTATCTAGTAAGAACTGAATAAAGTAAGAAACTGAATATATTCGTAAGAACGGAATATAGTTTAAGAACGAATATATTGTGTATCAGAACGGAATATGTACGTGTAAGAACTGAGATAAATATTGTAAGAACGGAATATGTATGTGTAAGAACGGAATATATATGAGTATATATGTGTAAGAACGTGAATATAATGTGTAAGAATGGAAGTATATATGTAGTAAGAACGGAATATGTACGTGTAAGAACGGAACTATATATGCGTAAGAACTGAATAAATATTGTAAGAACAGACATATATAAGTGTAAGAACGGAAATAAATCGTAATCACTGAATATATGTGTAAGAACGGAATATATATGCGTAAGCACTGATATATATTTGTAAGAACTGAATATATATGTGTAAGAACTGAATACATATATGTGTAAGAAATGATATATACTGTGTAAGAACTGAATATATATGCGTAAGAACTGACATAATTTGTAAGAAAAGAATATATATGCGTACGAAACTGAATATATAATCGTAAGAACGGAATATATATGTGTAAGAACGGAATATATATGTGTAGAACGGAATATATAGCGTAGAATTGAATATAATTCTGTAAGAACGGAATATATGTGTAAGAAGTGAATATGTATGTGTAAGAACGGAATATAATATGTGTAAGAAGTGAATATAGATGTGTAAGAACATGAATATTTATGTGTACGAACTGAATATATATGTAATAAAAAACTGAATATATAATGTGTAAGAACTGAATATATATGCGTAAGAACTGAATATATATGTGTAAGAACTGAATATAAATGCCTAAGAACTGAACATAATTGTAAGAAATGAATATATATGCGTAAGAACTGAATATATATTGCGTAAGAACAGAATATATATGCGTAAGAACTGAATATATATCGGTACGAACTGTATATATATGTGTAAGAATGGAATATATATGTGTAAGAAGTGAATATATATGTGTAAAAAACTGAATATATATGTGTAAGAACGGAATATAATATGTGTAAGAACGGAATAAATATGTGTAAGAATGAATATATATGTGTAAGAAGTGAATATATATGTAGTAAGAAAGTGAATATATATGTGTAAGAACTTAATATATATGAGTAAGAACGTAATATATATGCGTAAGAACTGAATATATATGCGTAAAACGGTATATATATGCGTAAGAACTGAACAGATATTTGTAAGAAATGAGTATATATTCGTAAGAAATGAATATATATGCGTAAGAACGGAATATATATGCGTAAGAAACTGAATATATATGTGAAAGAACGGAATATATATGTGTAAGAACGGAATATATATGTGTAAGAAACGGAATATATATGTGTAAGAACGGAACATATATATGTTCAAGAACGGAATATATATGTGCAAGTACTGAATATATATGTGTAAGAACTGAATATACATGTGTAAGAACTGAATATATATTTGTAAGAACTGAATATATATGTGTAGGAACTGAATATATATGCGTAAGAACGGAATATGTTACGTGTAAGAACGGAGTATATATTTGTAAGAAAGGAATATATATGTGTAAGAACGTAATATATATGTGTATATATGTGTACGAACGGAACATATATGTGTAAGAACGGAGTATATATGTGTAAGAACGGAATATGTACGTGTAAGAACGGAATATATATGTGTAAGAACGGAATATATATGTGTAAGGACGGAATATATATGTGTAAGAAAGTAATATATGTGTAAGAATATATATGCGTAAGAACGGAATATATATGTGTAAGAACGGAATATATATGCGTAAGAACGGAATATATATGTGTAAGAACTATATATGTGTAAGAACGGAATATATATGCGTAAGAACTGAATATATATGTGTAAGAACTGAATATATATGTGTAAGAACTGAATATATAAGCGTAAGAACTAAATATATATGCGAAAAAACGGAATATATATGCGTATAAACGGAATATATGTGTAAGAACGGAATATATATGTGTAAGAACGGAATATATATGTGTAAGAACGGAATATATACGTGTAAGAACGGAATATATATGTGTAAGAACTGAATATATATGCGTAAGAACTGAACATATATTTGTAAGAAATGAATATATATGCGTAAGAACTGAATATATATGCGTAAGAACGGAATATATATGTGTAAGAACGGAATATATATGTGTAAGAACGGAATATATATGCGTAAGAAGTGAATATATTTCTGTAAGAACGGAATATATGTGTAAGAAGTGAATATATATGTGTAAGAACGGAATATATATGTGTAAGAAGTGAATATATATGTGTAAGAACTGAATATTTATGTGTACGAACTGAATATATATGTATAAAAACTGAATATATATGTGTAAGAACTGAATATATATGCGTAAGAACTGAATATATATGTGTAAGAACTGAATATATATGCCTAAGAACTGAACATATAATTGTAAGAAATGAATATATATGCGTAAGAACTGAATATATATGCGTAAGAACTGAATATATATGCGTAAGAACTGAATATATATCGGTACGAACTGAATATATATGTGTAAGAATGGAATATATATGTGTAAGAAGTGAATATATATGTGTAAGAACTGAATATATATGTGTAAGAACGGAATATATATGTGTAAGAACGGAATAAATATGTGTAAGAATGGAATATATATGTGTAAGAAGTGAATATATATGTGTAAGAACTGAATATATATGTGTAAGAACTGAATATATATGTGTAAGAACGGAATATATATGCGTAAGTACTGAATATATATGCGTAAAACGGAATATATATGCGTAAGAACTGAACAGATATTTGTAAGAAATGAGTATATATTCGTAAGAAATGAATATATATGCGTAAGAACGGAATATTAATGCGTAAGAACTGAATATATATGTGTAAGAACGGAATATATATGTGTAAGAAAGGAATATATATGTGTAAGAACGGAATATATATGTGTAAGAACGGAATATATATATATGTTCAAGAACGGAATATATATGTGCAAGTACTGAATATATATGTGTAAGAACTGAATATACATGTGTAAGAACTGAATATATATTTGTAAGAACTGAATATATATGTGTAGGAACTGAATATATATGCGTAAGAACTGAATATATATGCGTAAGAACGAAATATATATGTGTAAGAACGGAATATATATGTGTACGAACGGAATATATATGTGTAAGAACGGAATATATATGTGTATATATGTGTAAGATCGGAATATATATGTGTAAGAACGGAGTATATATGTGTAAGAACGGAATATGTACGTGTAAGAACGGAATATATATGTGTAAGAACTGAACATATATGTGTAAGAAATGAATATATATGCACAAGAACTGAATATATATGCGTAAGAACTGAATATATATCTGTAAGAACTGAATATATATGTGTAAGAACTGAATATATTTGCGTAAGAACGGAATATATATGTGTAAGAACGGAATATATATGTGTAAGAACGGAATATGTACGTGTAAGAACGGAGTATATATTTGTAAGAACGGAATATGTATGTGTAAGAACGGAATATATATGTGTATATATGTGTAAGAACGGAATATATATGTGTAAGAATGGAGTATATATGTGTAAGAACGGAATATGTACGTGTAAGAACGGAATATATATGCGTAAGAACTGAATATATATGCGTAAGAACAGAATATATATGTGTAAGAACGGAATATATATGTGTAAGAAGTGAATATATATGTGTAAGAACTGAATATTTATGTGTACGAACTGAATATATATGTATAAAAACTGAATATATATGTGTAAGAACTGAATATATTTGCGTAAGAACTGAATATATATGTGTAAGAACTGAATATATATGCCTAAGAACTGAACATATAATTGTAAGAAATGAATATATATGCGTAAGAACTGAATATATATGCGTAAGAACTGAATATATATGCGTAAGAACTGAATATATATCGGTACGAACTGAATATATATGTGTAAGAATGGAATATATATGTGTAAGAAGTGAATATATATGTGTAAGATCTGAATATATATGTGTAAGAACGGAATATATATGTGTAAGAACGGAATAAATATGTGTAAGAATGGAATATATATGTGTAAGAAGTGAATATATATGTGTAAGAACTGAATATATATGTGTAAGAACTGAATATATATGTGTAAGAACGGAATATATATGCGTAAGTACTGAATATATATGCGTAAAACGGAATATATATGCGTAAGAACTGAACAGATATTTGTAAGAAATGAGTATATATTCGTAAGAAATGAATATATATGCGTAAGAACGGAATATTAATGCGTAAGAACTGAATATATATGTGTAAGAACGGAATATATATGTGTAAGAAAGGAATATATATGTGTAAGAACGGAATATATATGTGTAAGAACGGAATATATATATATGTTCAAGAACGGAATATATATGTGCAAGTACTGAATATATATGTGTAAGAACTGAATATACATGTGTAAGAACTGAATATATATTTGTAAGAACTGAATATATATGTGTAGGAACTGAATATATATGCGTAAGAACTGAATATTCATGCGTAAGAACGAAATATATATGTGTAAGAACGGAATATATATGTGTAAGAACGGAATATATATGTGTAAGAACGGAATATATATGTGTATATATGTGTAAGATCGGAATATATATGTGTAAGAACGGAGTATATATGTGTAAGAACGGAATATGTACGTGTAAGAACGGAATATATATGTGTAAGAACTGAACATATATGTGTAAGAAATGAATATATATGCGTAAGAACTGAATATATATGCGTAAGAACTGAATATATATCTGTAAGAACTGAATATATATGTGTAAGAACTGAATATATTTGCGTAAGAACGGAATATATATGTGTAAGAACGGAATATATATGTGTAAGAACGGAATATGTACGTGTAAGAACGGAGTATATATTTGTAAGAACGGAATATGTATGTGTAAGAACGGAATATATATGTGTATATATGTGTAAGAACGGAATATATATGTGTAAGAATGGAGTATATATGTGTAAGAACGGAATATGTACGTGTAAGAACGGAATATATATGCGTAAGAACTGAATATATATGCGTAAGAACAGAATATATATGTGTAAGAACGGAATATATATGCGTAAGCACTGAATATATATGTGTAAGAACGGAATATATATGCGTAAGCACTGAATATATATGTGTAAGAACTGAATATATATGTGTAAGAACTGAACATATATGTGTAAGAAATGATTATATATGTGTAAGAACTGAATATATATGCGTAAGAACTGAACATATATTTGTAAGAACTGAATATATATGCGTAAGAACTGAATATATATGCGTAAGAACGGAATATATATGTGTAAGAACGGAATATATATGTGTAAGAACGGAATATATATGCGTAAGAAGTGAATATATTTCTGTAAGAACGGAATATATGTGTAAGAAGTGAATATATATTTGTAAGAACGGAATATATATGTGTAAGAAGTGAATATATATGTGTAAGAACTGAATATTTATGTGTACGAACTGAATATATATGTATAAAAACTGAATATATATGTGTAAGAACTGAATATATATGCGTAAGAACTGAATATATATGTGTAAGAACTGAATATATATGCCTAAGAACTGAACATAATTGTAAGAAATGAATATATATGCGTAAGAACTGAATATATATGCGTAAGAACTGAATATATATGCGTAAGAACTGAATATATATCGGTACGAACTGTATATATATGTGTAAGAATGGAATATATATGTGTAAGAAGTGAATATATATGTGTAAAAACTGAATATATATGTGTAAGAACGGAATATATATGTGTAAGAACGGAATAAATATGTGTAAGAATGGAATATATATGTGTAAGAAGTGAATATATATGTGTAAGAAGTGAATATATATGTGTAAGAACTGAATATATATGTGTAAGAACGGAATATATATGCGTAAGAACTGAATATATATGCGTAAAACGGAATATATATGAGAAAGAACTGAACAGATATTTGTAAGAAATGAGTATATATTCGTAAGAAATGAATATATATGCGTAAGAACGGAATATATATGCGTAAGAACTGAATATATATGTGAAAGAACGGAATATATATGTGTAAGAACGGAATATATATGTGTAAGAACGGAATATATATGTGTAAGAACGGAACATATATATGTTCAAGAACGGAATATATATGTGCAAGTACTGAATATATATGTGTAAGAACTGAATATACATGTGTAAGAACTGAATATATATTTGTAAGAACTGAATATATATGTGTAGGAACTGAATATATATGCGTAAGAACGGAATATGTACGTGTAAGAACGGAGTATATATTTGTAAGAAAGGAATATATATGTGTAAGAACGTAATATATATGTGTATATATGTGTACGAACGGAACATATATGTGTAAGAACGGAGTATATATGTGTAAGAACGGAATATGTACGTGTAAGAAAGGAATATATATGTGTAAGAACGGAATATATATGTGTAAGGACGGAATATATATGTGTAAGAAAGGAATATATGTGTAAGAATATATATGCGTAAGAACGGAATATATATGTGTAAGAACGGAATATATATGCGTAAGAACGGAATATATATGTGTAAGAACTATATATGTGTAAGAACGGAATATATATGCGTAAGAACTGAATATATATGTGTAAGAACTGAATATATATGTGTAAGAACTGAATATATAAGCGTAAGAACTAAATATATATGCGAAAAAACGGAATATATATGCGTATGAACGGAATATATGTGTAAGAACGGAATATATATGTGTAAGAACGGAATATATATGTGTAAGAACGGAATATATACGTGTAAGAACGGAATTTATATGTGTAGGAACAGGATATATATGCGTAAGAAGTGAATATATTTCTGTAAGAACGGAATATATGTGTAAGAAGTGAATATATATGTGTAAGAACGGAATATATACGTGTAAGAAGTGAATATATATGTGTAAGAACTGAATATTTATTTGTACGAACTGAATATATATGTATAAAAACTGAATATATATGTGTAAGAACTGAATATATATGCGTAAGAACTGAATATATATGTGTAAGAACGGAATATATATGTGTAAGAACGGAACATATATATGTTCAAGAACGGAATATATATGTGCAAGTACTGAATATATATGTGTAAGAACTGAATATACATGTGTAAGACTGAATATATATTTGTAAGAACTGAATATATATGTGTAGGAACTGAATATATAAGCGTTAAAAACTGAATATATATGCGTAAGAACGGAATATATATGTGTTAAGAACGGAATATATATGTGTACGAAACGGAATATATATGTGTAAGACGGAATATATATGTGTATATATGTGTAAGACGGAATATATATATGTAAGAACGGAGTATATATGCGTAAGAACGGAATATGTACGTGTAAGAACGGAATATATATGTGTAAGAACTGAACATATATGTGTAAGAAATGAATATATATGCGTAAGAACTGAATATATATGCGTAAGAACTGAATATATATCTGTAAGAACTGAATATATATGTGTAAGAACTGAATATATTTGCGTAAGAACGGAATATATATGTGTAAGAACGAATATATATGTGTAAGAACGGAATATGTACGTGTAAGAACGGAGTATATATTTGTAGAACGGAATATATATGTGTAAGAACGGAATATATATGTGTATATATGTGTAAGAACGGATATATATGTGTAAGAATGGAGTATATATGTGTAAGAACGGAATAGGTACGTGTAAGAACGGAATATATATGCGTAAGAACTGAATATATATGCGTAAGAACGGAATATATATGTGTAAGAACGGAATATATATGCGTAAGCACTGAATATATATGTGTAAGAACGGAATATATATGCGTAAGCACTGAATATTTATGTGTAAGAACTGAATATATATGTGTAAGAACTGAATATATATGCATAAGAATTGAATATATATGCGTAAAACAAAATATATGCGTAAGAACTGAATATATATGCGTAAACGTAAAACTGAATATATATGCGAAAAAATGGAATATATACGTTTAAGAACGGAATATATATGTGTAAGAACAGAATATATATGTGTAAGAACGGAATATATATGTGTAAGAACTGAATATATATGTGTAAGAACTTAGGTATATATGCGTAAGAACTGTATATATATGCGTAAGAACTGAATATATATGCGTAAAAACTGAATACATATTCGTAAGAACTGAATATATATGCGTAAGAACTGAATATATATAAGTAAGAACTAAATATATATGCGTTAGAACTGAATATGTATGCGTAAGAACTGAAAATATATGCGTAAGAACTGAACATATATGCGTAAGAACTGATTATATATGCTCAAGAACTGAACATATATGCGTAAGAACTGAATATATATGCGTAAGAACGCAATATATATGTGTAAGAACGCAATATATATGCGTAAGAACTGAATATATATGCGTAAGAACGGAATATATATGGGTAAGAACTGAACATATATGCGTAATAACGGAATATATGTGTGTAAGAACGGAACAAAATGTGTAAGAACTGAATATATATGTTTAAGAACGGAATATATGTGTAAGAATATATATGCGTTGGAACGGAATATATATGTGTAAGATAGGAACATATATGCGTAAGAACGGAAAATATATGCATAAGAACTTAATATATATGCGTAAGAACTCATAATATATGCGTAAGAACGGAATATATATGCGAAAGAACGGAATATATATGCGTAAGAACTGAATATATATGCGTAAGAACGGAATATATATGCGTAAGAACTGAATATATATCCGTCAGAACGAATATATATGCGTAAGAACGGAATATATATGCGTAATAACGGAATATATATGCGTAAGAACGGAATATATATGCGTAAGTACGGAATATTATGCGTAAGAACGGAATATATACGTGTAGGAACGGAATATATATGTGTAAGAACGGAATATATATGTGTAAGAACGGAATATATATGTGTAAGAACTGAATATATATTTGTAAGAACTGAATATATATGTGTAAGAACGGAATATATATGCGTAAGAACGGAATATATATGCGTAAGTACGAAATATATATGCGTAAGAACGGAATATATACGTGTAAGAACGGAATATTTATGTGTAAGAACGGTATATATATGTGTAAGAACGGAATATGTATGTGTAAGAACGGAATATATATGTGTAAGAACGGAATATATATGTGTAAGAACTGAATATATATTTGTAAGAACTGAATATATATGTGTAAGAACGGAATATATATGCGTAAGACCGGAAAATATACGTGTAAGAACGGAATATATAAGTGTAAGAACGGAATATATATGTGTAAGATCGGAACTTATATGTGTAAAAACTGAATATATATTTGTAAGAACTGAATATATATGTGTAAGAACTGAATATATATGCGTAAGAACTGATTATATATGCGTAAGAACGGAATATATATGTTTAAGAACTGAATATATATGTGTAAGAACGGAATATATATGTGTTAGAACGGAATATGTACGTGTAAGAAGGGAATATATATGTGTAAGAACGGAATATATATGTGTAACAACTGAATATATATGTGTAAAAACGGAATATATATATGTAAGAACGGAATATATACGTGTAAGAGCGGAATATATACGTGCTAGAACGGAATACATATGTGTAAGAACGGAATATATATGCGTTAGAACGGAATATATATGTGTAATAACGGAATATATATGTATAAGAACTGAATATATGTGTAAGAATATATATGCGTAAGAACGGAATATATATGTGTAAGAACTGAATATATATGCGTAAGAACGCAATATATATGCGT